>JAUJYV010000055.1:0-140600 GCA_033995625.1 Ophyiulus pilosus
TTTGCGGATTATAGAAATTTGACATGTTTCATAAATTCAGCATGTTTAGTTAGATGTGTAGTGATAGCATATTAATAATTTTAACCATTTTCTGAGGGAGTGTATAAGTCTTATTCGTGAATTTCGTAATTTGTCCTCATCAAGCACCATGTGGAATTCCAAATACGTAGTTTTGACTTACTTGTGCTAAACGATATACTGTATCCTAATCCAGTGATATCGTTATCGGAATGGAAATAGGTCAGCACTTCATTGGTTGAGCTCATGATGTCATGGATTGGCCCAGACCCGCATAATTTTGTCAAAAGTGTACTGCTCGATGTTGGACCATCATAAATTTCGATGAAATCTTTATCACATCCATCTGAGAATTCCACCTTTAATGAAAATAATGGCATTGTTGAAATTTCGTTTCTTATAATGGCGATGGTGTCGGCGATTATTGGTAACAAGTTTCCGATATATTTACTCATGCTTATTGGAATTTTTATTAATAAAAATGAGAAATTTAATTTTTTTTACAACATTAATGAAACCTAATTGAAAACAATGTTATTTTCTTTGTTAATTATTGAGTTCATTATACTGAATCAGTTGATATTTTAAGATTTGTTTAAATTTTACTTACGTCGATGTAGTTGACATGGAAAGATATTTGTGTGTTTTCAGAGGTCTTGATACTATTATAACAATCCAAGTTGTTTGGATAAGAGTTTTTTGGAAATGATGGACTTGCAAAGACTCCGGAATCGCTAATGTAGTTTTTCGTTGGACAAACCTCCTGAACTAAACAAAATAAATAGAAAATTTACTATAAACAATCTATTGTTATTCAAAATGCCTGTGCTTAGAACATAATTTTCTTACCTCTTTCTTCAAAGTATACGTAAAATCCAGTGCTCTGTACACTATTGTCAGTATGGAAATATAACAAAGCTTCATTTGTGGTGGTATTAACGAGTACTCCTGATTGTACGCCTGAGTATCTACCAAGAAGCCGACCACCGGTAGTGAGACTATCGTAGATTTCGATGAAATCATAATCTTGTTGTAACTATGCACCAGAAGAAATAAGTTCGTTATGATTATAATGCAAGTTTATGTTGTAAAATTCAAAATCAGCGGTTATGCTTTGAGAGCAATTCATTGGTCACTTCATTGGTACTCTGGTGACAGTTTGATCCAAGACAGTGCAATAGCTCGCTTACTCACTAAAATACTCATGTTGTAAATTAATGTTAGTAAATAATCCATTAAATGAAATTTGCAGAAATATTTTTTTTTAGTTTTTATGCATTGATCAAACTTATTTTTAAACATGTTTTAGATGTCTTTTGAAACACTTACATTCATATCGATAATGTTGATGGCTATGGCAGTATTTGAGGACGTTATTATTTTATAATAACAATCCAGGTTGTTTTCATATGGATGAGCAGGATAACCCTGGCTTACAATCGATCCAAAGGACCCAGTCATTTCGTGTTCGCAACTCACTATGGATGAAATTTAGAAAAGTTTGAGGAAACATTTTAAAAAAAAACCAATACATTGCTACATATTGCATATAACATAGATATGGTTGATGACGTACCAATTTCTTTATATGAGATGCTAAATCCATTATAGGAAATGCTGGAGTCCGTGTGAAAATAAATGAAAACTTGATTGCTCGAACTATTGATGTATATATTGTATTGTATACCGGTGTATATGCCGAGAACTCGGCTGCTTGGCGAAGGCCCATCATAGATTGTTATGAAATCACAACAGCTTTCTAACTAATTGGAATAAATCATAGTTTGCTTCAAATATTACAAAAATCTCAGCTTTTTACAAACATGGATTTAGCCATAATATATCCAGAAATAGTCTTATAATAATGAAAAAAATGTAACTAAATTTTGTTTTGAATTCCTCAATGCTGTTGAAAAATTTGCACAAAAAGTAGAATAAAAGCCAACTGAATGGAAAAAAAATTCATAAAAACAATATTTTTACTTCTAATATGCTAATTGATTTATTAAATTATAGGAGGGTTAATGAGGGATTTTAATTAGTAAGACTGATTTTGATAAATGCGTGTTGATATTTTCAAAAGGAAATTGCCGAATTAAATTTTGAAGATTTTAGTTAATTTATAACAAATTCATTCCATCTCTTTATGCTACATTCTAAACATGTGTGACCTTTTACCTGTATTATGCTTTTCGTGACATGATAAAAAATTGAAATTATGAAACTGCAACTACAGTGTAGTTCAAAACACTACATGTACATTTGAAAGATAAAATAAACCAGCAATAATTCTTTACCATACATACTGTACGATTCAAACAGTAAATTACACATATATTCTTTTAACTCTACAAACTTTAGACATCAGTAGCTTACGTTCAGATTTTCGATCTCAACTGCTACAAAGGTACCTGGAGACGTAGTTATCAAATTACCACAATCATTGTTATTCGTATATGGTGATGGATAATTTGGACTCTGGATACTTCCAGAGGTACCACTAAATTCATCAATACAATCTGCAATGATTATTAAAACATCTCAATGATACGTGACTAGATAATAATGATTTTAGCTTTTGTGACTGAAATTCCAGTGTATTTTATCGAAAAAAGAGAAAATTGGAATGAAGACGATGTAAAGATGAGTTAAGTATACAATAGTTAACTAAATTTCTGGGGACCCATTATCAGTATTTTAAAATAAGGAAATATGTTCTTTCAAAAATGTGACTTAAATGATTTTTTAAATGTTTTTATGCAGCATCCTTAATTTTGGATACCAGTTTTTTTTCACAGTTAAAATTTCACGACAAATTTGTAAAGTCTTCTAGTTAGACTTTCATTGTTTAATATTGAAAGTTGACCAGATAAGTAGAATGCAGCGTAATCTTGATCATCTTACCACTTGTATGGAAAGTGATGTTAAATCCATTGTATTGGCCACTGCTATCTGATGTAAAATAAACTAGAACCTGGTAAGTTGAACTGTTCAAGTATTCGTTAGTGTGTTCTGAATCCAACTGAGCAAGAATTGTATCTGTGGTTGAGGGTCCATCGTAAATATAGACGGAATCACAACATGTTCCCACCTAATTGACAAAATGGGCATTTTTTTTTAGTTTTAGATTGACATACGATTGATCTCCATATAAACAGTATTTTTATTTTTAGAGTAAAAATAAATTTTATATTTTTCACTAAATAGTTATTATTTTTTAGAACTTTTAAACAAATTACTATTCTCGAGCAACCCTATGTTACAAACATGCTGAGAGTATCGATCAAATAAATAATATATTCAATAGAGTTCCTTAACTTATCTTTTTTTTTTCAAATTTTAAACGAAGTTGTCCTATGATGTTAGGGCATTTGATATACTTACATCAAGGTAAACAATATGAAGCATAATAATAGATCCTGGAATCGTTGATAATGTATAATAGCAGTTCATGTTATTGTCGTAATTAAGCGGATAGTTTGGACTCTGAATGGAACCTGATGCACCCGTTACATTGTATCCACATGCTTCTGAAACTATGATTAAAATGTTTGCTGATGATTTTATGAGCTCTATTATTAACATTAATTTTTTTCCCCCACATGTATAGTAATGTTTTTTGCATAGCAATCTCATTATTCGGGGGAAACCAAACCAACCAAGCAGCTCAGTAGAGAGTTTGAGCCATACAACGTTAACGAAACGATAACGATAACAATAACGAGAAACAGCGTTGGCGACCCGGAATGTCAAGGACTACCCTATGCGAAGCATGACATTCCAATGCCATTCCGGGTTTCCCCACGCTGTTTCTCGTTAACGTTATCGTTATCGTTTCGTTAACGTTGGATGGCTCAAACTCTCATATATTTGTCACGTTAACGAAATTTATTACTTGTAATAAAGTTAATAGTGAAAAACAACTTGCCCGAAATTTGGTAAATGAAAGTAAATGCAATAATGATGGCAAACTTGATCATTTTCCTAAAAAATGTTCACTATTTTACTGCTAAGAAAAGGAAAAAAATGCATGTACGTATATTATTAAGAAATCTAAAGTATAGGTGTCTGAAACTAGACGTTTTACTTACGAAGATGCGGTGTTGTTAATTGAATTAATGGAAATTATAAAATGAAGCGGTACTGTTACACAATGCAAAATTATCAGATTAATGTACAGTAGTCTACTATAGTATATTTAAACTTCTTAGATGTATTATACATATCTTTCAAATGAAAAACACATTTCTGGGAATTTTCCTATCCCCCCTGGGATAGGTGCGTACTCATTAGATAACTGATAAATTATTTTTTTTACTGTATCTGATCTCTCATTGATTATAGATAATCTTTTTGATCATATGTTATTAACATGAACTTGATTTTACGATTAAGTAAACAAAAATTATTTCATGCTTTAAAAATGATGTAATAATCTACAATTACAAATTACAAGACCAGTCACCAGTTCGCTAGAGGAAATAGAATCCCTAAATGAAATAATGCTTCTTCTTAACATAATTCGTACAATATTTTTAATTTGGAAAACCGAAACTGAAATAATATAATTATCTTCATGCCACATCTTATTGAATTTAATGTCACTATATTTTGCAGTATAAATACACCTATACTTGAAGTTAATAACGTTTATCGTTGCCTGTACAAACTTTATAGAAAGATACGTACATGCATTTTTCCTAGAACTTTCATTGATTTATGGATAGGTATTATTTTCTAACAAGTTTCGCTTGAAATTCCAACTATCATTACTGTTTTTAAACTTTGGATGTGAAAAAAACCGAATTTCAAGTATATTTAAATGCGTGGTAATTGACCTCACTACAATACATACGCAATGTACATCTATGTATTTATCAATAAATACATTTTTATGTACAGTTTTATAAATACAGTTTTATAAATATTTAGTGCGTAGGTTGGGTGGGATTTTCTCCCGAAAAAAATGACTGCTGCAGGAATATTGCATTATGGAACTCACTGTAAATGTTAGTTAATGGTAGCATAATCTGATTTTGAAATATACGACAACAAAATATTTTTATAAAATACCGATTTCATGATGTTTTATTGAAACAAACGGGTCAAAGCCTACATTGCATAAAAAGACAAATATTAGCGTCCACTGCGGAATTTTATTGACATATAGAACGATGTATGCTCCTTTGCTTGTAGTGACGACAATATAGATGCACATTTAAAAATGTATTCTTCACTCGGCTTTTCCTTGGTTATCTCTTAATCATAAACTGCAAACACAAATGTTGGAATTATACAACTGGAAAATGAATCAATCCAACAATTACACTATTTTGTAAACTAATACCTACCCGCTGAATATATTATGCTAAATCCATGATTATTGATTGACTCATCTGAATGAAATTCAATCAAAATCTTGTGATTCGAAGCTTGGAAATTTGTTTCAGTCAACGTGTCACCGCATAGTTGAGCGAGTACAGAATCGTTTTCATCACTTCCGTCGTAAATTCGTACGTAATCTTTCGCACAATTGCTTTCTGATTCAATCTATAAAAAAGAATTCTCATATTATATTTTTGAGTGACTATATTTAGTTGCTTGCTAAGTTGCAAGTGTGCAAATTTTAATTTATCATGTTACACACAAGAAGTTTACACAAAAGTACTGCTACTTGGTCTCTCGATCGTTGTATATTCTGATTGACTGTCTATCAATAGGAACATCAATACATAATTAAACTTATAATACTTACATCAATATAAGATACAGTGAGTTGAACCTTCGAACCAAAAGGAGTTTCGACAGAATATTTGCAATTAGCGAAATTTGGGTAATTTGAATGTGGATAGCCAGGACTATAAATCGTACCAAAATCGCCGATATATGCAATGGGATCAAAACATGGATCTGAAAAGTAAAATAAGTTGAAATCTTTCCATCGACCGACTACTTGTAATGCAAATAGAATTTCGTTTATTCTAGGGCTTACTTGTGTCGTATGATATTCTGAATCCGGCCCCTTCAGTTTCACTATCTGAATGGAAATAGGCTAACACTTCGTTGCTTGAGCTCACGATGTCTGGGAATGGTCCTGATCCACAAAATTTAGCCAACGAATTGCTGCTTTCTGTTGCACCATCGTAAATTTGAAAGAAGTCTTTGGTGCAATCATCGGATAATTCCAACTTGAATTGAAATGAAACATTCGAAATGTATATATAATCTTCAGTAATTGGAGTATTGACCCACATAACTGGATAAGGGACCACATCAATGAACATGTGATCCTATCACGCTATGCACTGGTATCATTAACCACATCTAAATGTATTCATGAATTTAGTTGTGTTTTTGCTCATATGGTCCTAATAACCGGTGGTCCCATTATCACTAACACACAGCATTGCAAACTCCCCAATGAACGACTATTCGGTGATTTTATAAGGGCAGCTAGCTACTATAGTTAGTGCAGATATACTTACGTCTAAAGAGTTTACATGGAATGTTATTTGAGTATTTTCAGACGTTTTAATGTAGTAATAGCAATCTGATTGACTCGGATATCCGTTTTCGGAAACTGGGCTTAAAATAGATCCAGAATTTCCAGAGTAATTACCCGAAGCGTCACAAATATGTTCTTCTAGAATGTGAAAAAATAATAAGTCAGGAGCTGCTATCATCAGTTGATTGCTTGTTAATGAATTAGTTTTTCAGAAGTCAATGTACTCAAGTATTCAGCTTTTTGGCCAATTTGTATATGGTTTTCTTACCAGTTTCTTCGAAGTTTATGTAAAACCCAGTATTTTGTACACTGTCATCGGTATGGAAATACACCATGGCTTCTTTGGTTCCAACGAAAAGATCAACCCTTGATTGATTGCCGGTGTATCTGCCAATCAATTGACTGTTGGAGGTGTGCCCGCCATATATTTCGATATAATCGGCATCTGGTTGTAACTTATTGGAAATAGAAATGATTTTTTGGCAAGAATTTCTTGGAAATGCTCGGTTTTGGTTTTTAAAATGCTTACGTCCATGTCGATGATTTCAAAGTGTATGCCTGCATCACCGAATGTTGTGATTTTGTAATAACAATCTTGGTTATTTAAATATGGCTCTACTGGATAACCAGGACTGATCACAGTTCCATAAGATCCAGATATTTCTTGCTCGCATTTCTCTGAAATAAATACGGTCGAATGCCATACCTAAGTTTTGTTTAAAATATACTCGTTTATTCTAAAATTGTTGGTTACTTACCGTTTTCTGTGAAAGATAAACTAAATCCCGCCTGTGTTACACTGTTATCGGTGTGGTATTGAAAGTAAAGCTGGTTGGTTGTCGTCAAAATGTTGATTTTTGACTGTTCACCAGTATATATACCAAGACATTTGCTGTCGTTTGACGGTCCATCAAAAAATTTGATGTAATCACAGCAGCTTTCCATCTATTAAGTTGGAAAGAATGATGTTAAGTGATATCAAAATTCATCACTCTGGAAACTGAATATAAAATACGTGTACTTGCCTCTAAGTCATTGATCTGAAGGGCTATAATTGTGTCCTCAGAGGTAGTTATTGTAGCATCGCAATCCATATTGTTGTAGTACCGTCTTGGATAATTTCGACTCAGGAAAGTTCCTGAGGAACCAGTCATTTCATCTCTACAAGCTGAAAGTAAACATTGCAAATATAGGTTGAGATACCTAATACTCACACTTATTCACTTGAATCTGTGCACATGTGCTCGGTGTTCTATAATGAATATTCTACTGTATTTATATTTATCTTACGAAATATGATGGGTTACTGAATTGGGTGAATTTTAGTGAATTTGTTTTTCCTCGGTCCTACTCAAATTACAGTAAAATTCTCAACCGTTCCTTAAACCACAAAAGTCAGTTACAATTTCGAAAATTATCTAAATTCCGCATCTCTTATGGGACACAAACACTTTTTCATTTGTACATGAAAATAAAAATTGCAAGCTACTCTGTAATTAAAAATATAAGTATTAATAAAGTATTTTTGACAATAGTTTCAAAATACCTTGTACATGCAATTAACAGGTACCAAATAAATTAACAGTTATTTGGTACTAATCTTGTAATTTCCACTTCTGAAGTTCTTAGTTTCAACTGTAACCTATTGAATATTAATTTTATTACCATTTTCATGAAAAGTGATGTTAAATCCACGGTAGCCATCGTAGTAGCCACTTGTGCTAAACCGAACGAGAATCTCATTGGTTGTAGCGTTACTTAAGAAAATATTCTTTCGGTCATGACCGTTGAGTGAAATAAGAGTTCTATTGGAAGTAGTGGTGCCATCGTATACGTACACGGTGTCAGAAGGCGAGTAAGTCTACAAGTTATATAATAAAAAAGCGGTCTTTAAAGTATTAGAAAGAGCTTATATCTGTCATACTAGAACATACACAAATTTAGATACTTGCATCCAAGTCGACAATGTCGAGAAATGGTATGGAGCCTGGGGGCGTAGTTAAATAATAATAACAGTTCATACTTCCACCATAAAAGTCAGGATAATTAGGACTCTGAATGGATCCCGAACTACCAGTCACGTTATAACCACATGATGCTGCATCTAATATTATACAAATACGTTAGCTCTTGAAAAATCATGAATATCTTATATCCGACAGTCTAATGAAATAGATTTTATAGGTAATTACGAAAGGAATTGTTTACCTGACATTTTGCCAATGAAAATCAATGCCAAACTGATAACAAATTTAAACATTTTGTTGCGTTTATAAGACCAAAATAGTGGAGCCTTTTAGATATATTGTTTATAATGAATATCATCAACTGAATAAGCTGCTGTATCCACAAATAATACAAAGGAACCAGTACAGGTTTAAATAGTATACATTTACGCAATTGTAAATCAAGGTGCAGCTATCAAATGGAAACATTATCTGATATGCATGTCAGAGAAATCTAACTAATCTGTTTTTTGCAAATAAACAGTTCCTGGAATTACATCATCTAGACAGGAGTAACAATAGATTAAAGATAACTATAATGTGTTTGTATCTTAATAGATCAAGGTGCTATTTCATCAAATAATGGGTTTTTCCTAAATGTATCTGGCACTTTGTAAAATTTATACAGACATCTGCGGTTGGACGTTACGTTTAATTTGGATAATACGAAATTCGGGATAGACGCAGGATGTCTCAGTTAGCAGTGATAGAAATTATATACTAATTTATTACATATGAGGATCACTTTGAATAACCTATCAGAATTATCAAAATATTGAAATTTATTATTTTATTTACAGTAGGATTTTTTACTTCTTTTTCTGAAACCTTTTTTATTCATAAAGTGCATCTATTTTTAAAGACAAAAATGCAGTATCGTCTATGTTGTGCGTTTAAAGAAAATGGTTCACAAGGTTTATTGAATTTTCGGCGTAATATACAGCTATTACAAATTGTCATTTTTCAGCATTAACGGTCTTGGCATTTGTGCATATAGGATATTTACAAATTTATACATTATCTATGAAATGATCACACCATTATTAAAATAATTCATTTGCTAGAGAATTGTTTATTTACATATTTACGATTAATGGTTTAAAAGTATAAACATGTAATCCAGTACAAGAAAGGAAATAATGAATCAGCATTTTAAAAATTATATATTTCGTTGATACGGTTGTCATACTTTAAATACGAAGTCCTTGCAAAATTATTGACTTAAATAATTATGCTAAATAATTAGTGCTAAGGTACTTTTAAGTCAGTTCATCGTTATCTTCACCTCAAGAATAGGCTGAAATAAAAAATAAATACCAATTATTAGATTGCTAGCTATTTGATCTAGTATATATCCAATAGATTAATATAAGTTTTCAGCTTATTGGATTTTTTTGGATATTCTAAAAAATATATTTTTGTCTAGAAAAAATTAGATACTTACAAGCGGTATACATTATGCTGAAACCACGATAATTGTTTAATGTATCCGACTGAAATGTTATCAAAACCTTGTTATTGGAAGTTTGAAAATCTCCACTTGTGTAATTTCCGCATAGATCAGCCAAAATAGGGTAATTTTCATCAGGTCCGTCATAAATTCGAACGTAATCACTCTGACAGTCATCAGAATTTTCCACCTACAGATGCATGAAAAAAGATCAAATTTAACTGCTTCAAAGAGTTACAATAAAAATATACAAATTTGATATAACTTTTTTATAACTTACCTCCATGAAAGTAACGGTGAATTGAACTGTAGATGTTGTTGGAGTCACAACAGTAAATTTGCAATTAGCATTATTCGGGTAATTTTGTAAGGGGAAACCTGGGCTGTATATCGATCCGAAATCGCCAGTGTATTCCACTGGATCAAGGCACGCTTCTGCATATAGGAAAAGTGAATACCCATGGTTTTGTAAAATTATTATAGAAATTTCTTTGTTTGTGTTACTGTCGACTTACGTGTATTGTACGATATACGGAATCCACCGCCACTGTTGCTCCTATCAGAATGGAAGTAGGCAAACACTTCATTGCTTGAGCTGATCATATCATGGATTGGCCCAAGGCCACACATTTTCATTAACAAATTGCTGCTGTTGTTTGGACCATCGTAGATTTCAATGAAGTCATTAGAACAATCATCACTTAATTCCACCTTAAATCCAATAGAAGATAGGATCATTTTCAGAACTTGTTTTAATTAAACAGTAAATGGAAATTTTTTTTCATGTACAAAACTTGCTCACTCAACAAGTCAAAAAGCAATGTATTCGTCCATTTGTCTTTAATTTCAAGAAACTATGAAGGCCATAGTATTAGTTTTTGTCTAGTAAAATAGTAACATCATGGCGCTTAATTTTATGATGACAACATAATTGTTTTTCACTTATCCCTCTTAGATCAATTTTAAATTATTACTAACTGCAATAATAATTACTTGGTTAAGGAGAAATATGGTATTAGAGAGTTTGAGCCATCCAACGTTAATGAAATGATAACGATAACGATAACGAGAAACAGCACTGGCGGCCCGGAATGTCAAGGACTACCCTATGCGAAGCATGGCATTCCAATGACATTCCGGGCCGTCATAGCTGTTTCTCGTTGTCGTTATCGTTTCATTAACGTTGGCTGGCTCAAACTCTCTATTGAAATATCTTAAAGTTGATTGTAGGGAGAAGTTATGACAGATTTTCAAAATCATGCTTACGTCGAGATAGTCGACACGCAAACTTATTTGTGTATTTGGAGAGGTTCTGATATTGTAATAACAATTGGCATTGTTTGGATATGGATTTTCATCACCTGGACTTTTAATAACTCCTGAATCAGCATAGTAGTTGGCTGCTGGACAAATGCCAATTTCTGCAATGTATAATAACTACACAATATTTATCATTCTTTGACATCGGCATAATGTACATATTGATTCCTGATATATTCTCACCCCTTTCTTCAAAGTAGATGTAAAAGCCTTTGTCCTGACCGCTATCATCAGTATGAAAATGAATCAATGCCTCGTTGCTGGATATATATGTTTCAATTCCAGATTGAACACCGGAGTATTTACCAACCATTGGACCATTAGTGTTGTTTCCATCAAAAAATTCTACGTAATCAGAATCGAGTGCCAGCTGTTGCAAGAGTTGTGTGCGAATAACAATTCAAATTTATTAAAATTTATTAAAATTCTACACTGACGAATTGCAATGTCATTAAAAAACACTTACGTTCATATCGACAATATTGAAAGTTATGGCAGTATTTGTAGAGGTTGATATTTTGTAATAGCAGTCTTGGTTGTTTTCGTAAAGCTCATCGGGATAACCGTGACTAACAATAGACCCATAGGAAGCAGACACATCTTCTCCACATTGCTCTGGAGAAGTAATGCCAGTAACAAAAAATAGCCATAACTGCTCAAACAATTCTTTCAATTTTTTTTGGAATTTAACTAGAAGTTTGAATTTCCAGTATTCTTACCGCTTCCAGAGAAATGAATGCTATATCCACTGTACGCATTGCTGAAGTCACTGTGATGATAAAGGAGAACTTGATTGGATGAGGCGGTCACAGAAACATTGGTTTGTTGACCACTGTAGACACCAATGACTTTTGCAGTGTTTGTGGGACCGTCATAAATTTTCAGGTAATCGCAACAACTTTCTAACTGAATTAAAACGTGGAAGTGTTAAAAAGTGAAATTTACCTTTGGAATGAATTTCATCCAGTATCATATCAGTACTGAATACCACATATACTTACATCCAAGCTATCGATGTCAAGTGTTATCAATGTATCTGCCGGCGTAGACAATTGACTAAAACAGTCAAAGTTGTCAGGATACGGTTGAGGATAATATAAACTGTTTATGGTTCCTGATGTACCAGTCACTTCATTTGAACATACTGAAATGTATTGGAGACGTTAAACACGTCATAACATTTCGACATTGTCTTATAAAGTTCATATCGAATTGAATTTTCTTGAAAACCTTGTTTATCATACCGTTTGTATGAAACGTGATGTTAAAACCACCAGCAAAATCATAGTAGTCAGTGTAAAAATACACCAACACCTGATTGGTTGATGCTTGAATGATCAAGTTGCTAATTTGTTGACCTGAGAAACTCTCAATGATCGTATTAGTTTTATTGGGACCATCGTAAATGTATACATAGTCATGGTCATAAATCTGAATGGAAGGGCAAACTTATTAAAACAAGTATAAACATAATATGTAGTAATTTATATTGAAGAAAGCGAAGAAATACTGAATACTCACATCCAAGTCTACGATATCAAGAACGATAGTTGTTTCATTCAAAGTCGTTAATGTATAATAGCAGCTAACTTCACCCGGGTATAGATTAGGGTAATTTGGACTTTGAATAGATCCTGTGATACCAGTTACGTTATAACCGCAAATCTCATTTGAAGCTACAGCGACAAAAAATATATTTACAGAATATTCTGTTGTTATTTATATGCCCAGTTTTAAAATGTAAATAAAAACAGCAGATAAACCCTAGCCATATTTAAAATATGTTATAACCAAGAGCAAGTAGGGAATTAATTATAACTTTAATTTATTTATAATTTAAATATTTTATTATTGATGCCCGCACAGATTTTAAAATTGAAAAATTAAGATAAAAACATTTTTATTCGTATACACGTAAACGTGTACTGTATACTAATGACTTCATAAAACTTTTGCTTACCTGCGAAACTGAAAATACATATCCAAGCAATCGTGAAGACGATCTCAAACATTTTAAATATTGATTAACATACGTTTAATATGCCTACACCAATCTCTATTATTTATATGAGTATAAGTCCCAGTTCAGTCCAGTAATCAGATGGCAATAGATTATCTGATGCGCATGCAAGCCGCGTGTTTATGACCTATCTAATTTACACTAAATATTTCTGGGAATACTTCCCTTGACATATGAGGCAATTCTTACGACTCACTGCAGTTCTATTAATTTAATATCTACTGCAAATCTTGGTTTATCTGATAATGTGATGTATATTTGAAATAACAATTGCCTAATCCAGAAATTATATCATAATGATCAAACATTATTTTTCCTTGAATCTTGCAACTTAGAACTATGTTCTATATTATTGTAGCTTTGGTTATATTTACTAATGAAGGTTGAATACATACGTTATACCGTAATGTAAAAGTAAAGCCAACATTTATATGGGACCATACTATTACAACCAGCCCATTCGTTCATTGTCGTATGCTGCTTTAATGATAACAACAAATTAAATAAATTACTAGTTGGTTGAATTTGATTTAAACTGTGCTTAGATAGAATATAAAATTATGTATTTATTAATATGGTGAATGTGAAAGAAATTCAAAACAATATAATTTGTAATTTATATTTATTCAAGCAATGAAATTTAAGCTTATATAACATTTTTTTTCGGCGAAGAATATTTGCTATTATTTACTGTTGTCAGTATAATTTATCATCAAATCATTTCTTCAACTAGTCTCCAAGATAACCTGAAAAAGAATTGAAATTAATGCTGACCGTATCTTAAGTTTTATGGAAATAAATCTAATCAAAGCAAAATCAATTGAATGGTGTAGATCTTGGATGCTATTTTCACGTATACTTACTCGCCGTGTATATCATACTGAATCCTTCATAAGTATTTGCCTCATCTGAATGAAATTTTATGAGAATCTTGTTGGTGGAAGTTTGAATATCTTTAAAGGTGTAATTTCCGCATAATACGTCTATCAGAGGGTAATTCTCATCAGGTCCATCATAAATTTGTACGAAATCAAACTGGCACAAATCTGCATATTCCAACTATTCAAAAGGAAAAAAAGCGAGTATTGCCAGAATTAATTCAGTAAGAAAAATACGATTTAATTATTTCAAACTAAAACTTAGCTCACTTTCATAGAAGTTATAGTAAGTTGAATTGTTGATCCTTCGGCAGTAGCGATGGCATATTTGCAATCTGCTGATGTTGGGTAATTTGAATTTGGATAACCAGGGCTGTATATCGTACCGGAATTGCCATAATATTCAATCGGATCCACACATGGATCTATATTGAAAATAAATAAACGATAACACTATAGTTTAGAAATTACTTTAGTGATTAAACTTGACTTAAATCATGTAAAATTCTATAAAAAATCAAATAAAATCCCTAATGGATGATTGATTTTATTTGACATAAGTTTTATTGATAAAATTTTGAACTGAAATTGAAAACGAAACATCTACACACTTGTATTGTACGAAATGCTGAATCCTGATGCAGAATATTCTCTGTCTGAATGGAAATGGACGAAAACGTCATTAGTTGAGCTGACTATATCATTCGTTGGCCCTTCTCCACAATATTTTGCCAACAATTCACTGCTGCTTGTTGGACCATCAAAGATTTGAATAAAATCCTTGTCGCATCCAATGGATAGTTGCACCTTTAAACAAAAATGGCGTTCATTTTTAAATGTATTTTCTGTATTGTTATTTAAAATAATGAAACTAGCTAATGTCGGGTGGAATCAAACCGGAAATGTACTTACGTTGAGATTATTTACGTGCAGACTAATTTGTGAGCCATTCTTCGTTTTGATGCTATAATAACAATCAACGGAATTTGGATATTCGCTTGGGTAAAGTGGACTTTTAAGAATTCCAGATTCTCCCAAGTAGTTGCTTGCTGGGCAAATATGGGTTTCTGTAATTACAAATTAGAGGACATATTTTGACATCATGGCAAACTTTTTAATCACTGATGGCAACCAATGTAGATCTGAAAATCTTACCAATTTCTTCGAAATAAATATAAAACCCAGTGCCTTGTCCGGCACCATCGGTGTGAAAGTGGACCAGTGCCTCATTGATTGAGACATTAGCATAAACTCCTTGTTGTACACCGGTGAATCTTCCAATCATTGGACCGCTGGTGGTGTGCCCTTCATAAATTTCTACTAAATCAAAATTTTCTTCTAACTGTAGTAGAGTGAAAATAAAAATTGTATATTTGTGATCATGTGCACTAGTGAATTTTAAGTTTTTTCAGCTACTTACTTGCATGTCAACTACGTCGAAAGTTATGCCTGTGTTTGGAGACGTTGTTATCTTGTAATAACAATCTTGGCTGTTTTCATATGGTTCTATAGGATAACCCTGGCTAACAATCGATCCATATGGAGCAGACACAGTCTCGCCACATTGCTCTGAAAATTATTATATAATCATTAGTCTATTTGTCTTGTGATTATATTAAATATATTTAAGTGAAATTACTTCAATTCGAATTTATGTTCAGCAATAGCAAAATGGTTTTTATGTTCATAAAATATAGTATTCGTCCCTTGCAATCAACTTTTTTTTAAAATCATTTACTTATTTTTAAATGTGTTTACATGTTTCGGAAAACTTACCACTTTCTTCAAAGTAGAGACTATATCCACTGAGTTCATTACTTTGATCAGTGTGAAAATATAGAAGGGCTTGATTGGATGTAGTGGAAATTGAAATATTGGTAAGTTGACCAGTATAGACACCGAGAATCCTACTATCATTTGTGTTTCCATCATAGATTTTCAAGAAATCGCAGCAACTTTCCAACTAAATTAGAAAGAAGGATTTTACCTTGCTACTACCACAAAATCGTTCATGTTGAATTGCATTCTACATTATATTCTTACATCCAAAATTTCTATTAGAATTGTCATAACTGTATCTTCAGATGTTGTTAATGTGCTGTAGCAGTCCACGTTTCCAGTATACGGTTCAGGAAACATTGGGCTTTGAATGTTCCCTGAGGAAGCTGTTATGGTATTCGAGCATGCTGAAATATCAGGGACGTCACATAAATGAAACACTGACATTCAAGGATATTTTTAAATAATAATATGACCATTCAAACATGTCGTCAAACTTATTCAAAAAGCGTGGGTCTTCTATAGGCAATGTTAAATTTTGTGTGAACCAAATAAAATTCAGGTTTTTTTGGGTAGTATAAAGTTATCATGTGTTGCAATGTCTTATTATATTACATTTCTCAAGTCTTTAAATGTAAACTTTCTCATTTCTAACCAAGTTTTTTCTCTTTAAGAGTCACCAACTGAAAAATTCAATTATCTATATTCAAATTAGTCCAATAAATTATTTGACTGTTACACCTTGTAAGAAAAATCTTTGCAGTCTATATTCAAAAAATGAAATGGCGTGTTATTCATAATAAACGTATTTTTGGGTTGATTTCATAGAGTATCTTGAATTTTGGATATAGATAAAAAATTGGTGTTGTTATCTGTTGAAATCTCACAATAAATGTATTCAGAGCATTTGATAAATGCAAATACATTTCAAATACATACTTCACTGTAGATTCTACTTATTAGATTTCATTAATTAACAACCGTTCAAACATAGCCAACTAGAGGAGGGAGAAAAATGAAGCAGACACTTGATTATCTTACCACTTGAATGAAAAGTGATGTTAAACCCCTTATATTGGCCACTGGCATCCGTTGTAAAATGAACTAACATTTGGTTAGTTGAACCGTTGATGAATACGTTGTTGTGTACTGAATTCAACGTGGCAAGAATTATATCGCTAGTTGAGGGTCCGTCGTATATTTTAACGGTGTCACAACATGATTCCAACTAAATGATGAAACCGGGATTTTAGTTTTTAATATTAACAAAACATTGAGCTTAATTTTTTTAGGTTGCTATAAGTGCCTCGTAGTGACTATTTTACACTACTATAACATTCAAAGTCAATTAATTTACTCGTATTTTTTATAAGGAACCTGGAAAGCATCATAATGAAATCATAAACATAATTTCCTTTAGTACGTAGACATTCCAAATTCCGTCATTCCGTTGACATGTCATTCAAAAAATGTGTATATGTCCTGTGAATGTGAATCTGTTTACAGTGGGGATTCGAAAATTATTTGTTGACAAATTTTGACAACTGCATGTAATAGAGTTCTAGTTGCTAGTGTTCTGCTTTAGGATGTCACTTAATAAAATACTTACGACCATGTCAACAATTTCAAGTAGAACGGCAGATCCTGGAAATGTGGTTAATGTATAATCGCAGTTCAAATTGTTATCGTAATTATTCGGATAATGTGGGCTCTGAATGGATCCTGATGCACCAGTCACATTGTATCCGCATTGTTCTGAAACTAACGTTAAAATACCTGCAGATGATTTTAAAGTTATATAAAATGGCAATTGGTGTCGTATTTTATCGTGATAACGCGTTTTGCACAAACTGTATATTCCTAGTGATATTTTTTTTATTGCAAAGTTCTAGAATGTTTTAACATTTTCAAAAATAAGCCTGTATAATTATTGGCAGTATTTGAGCAATTTGTATGTAATTTTATATAATAGCCGATGATATAAAAAAAAGTTTCTATATTCCATATTTATAAAGAATGGAATCATCATTATACTTGGTGAATCTAAACCAACAAATGAGCGTTTGCATTAAATCAACCGAAAGGTTGATATTGGTTTTAATCTTTTAACGGTTGATATAATATGTATATTTGTGTAATGATTGATATTTACTTTTATGATACATTTATAGTATTTACAATTTCTCGTAAAAGTAATACTTAAAATAAACAACTATACCTGAAATTTGGGAAATGATAGTACACAGGATAATGACGACAAACTTATTCATTTTCCAAAAGTACGATCTTTTTAACTGCTAAATTAAAAATTGAAAATAAGGCATGCTGTTTAAGCAATCAACAGTATCAGTAAACCTTAAACTAGGTTATTTACTTACCAAGATAAGATAGTTGTGATTTAATCAATAAATTACACCCAAATGAAGATTATCTAGAAGTAGCATTACTTCACAATACAAAATTTGCAAAATAGTTGTATATACTAGATATGCGTCCTATGGTATACTCGTATATATGTCACCCATATCTTTAAAAAAACATTTCTCTGAATTGAATTGTTTCTACCCAGGGCTCGGTATTTATATATGCAATTGATGGCTGCACTCATTAGATAACTGATTAAGATTTTATTTGCTGTATAGATTTAACAGATAAATCTCATTTGTTGAATAAACTTTTATTATCAAAAATGAGTCATATGAAGAAGAGAAGAGTAGCATAGCTTGCAACGTGTATTTTATGCTCAAATTTTAAACATCCCTTATTTATGTAATTGTAAAAATATAATAAGATATTGCATTGGGATTTTTATGTATACAGATTTTATAATCGGAATCAATAGTATAGTAGTATTTCGTTCTATTTATATTGAATTATGCAAATATATTTTCACAGGATTTTTTGGCAATATTAATTCTTTAAAGATGTGTTTTAGATACGACCATATTCAGTTCATGGGCAATATCAGACTAAATGGGAATGTCAAAACTTAATAGCACACCAAGGTAGTAGGCAGTGAAATGTATAATAACTTTCAGCGAAGAGTAATTTCAATTATTATTTAATGCTCGATTTTGTGGAAAAGTCAATGTAATTTATCATTTCAATATTTTGGAAATCATTTCTTTGACTCGTCTTCAAGATAACCTGAAAAAAAAGAGAAATCATTTCAAATATTCAGATCGAGAATGTGCACCATAGTTGTGATAATTATACGTTGTTACATTTCTGAAGGAACTCGTTATGGAAGTCCATTGTTTCCTGTTTTTCAATATTAATTTGTATTACAGTAAATATTTAAAAGATGACTAAAATTATGCTGAATCTTAAAATATAAAATTTCCTGTCTCATTCGGCGAATATATTTGATTATAAAGTCGGTAAAATCGCTTTTTACTAATCAGTTGGGAACTAGTGGATTCTTTTTTAATTATTCTGATGGCATTATTGACATGTATGTTCGTTGTTAAGAAACGGGAGAGCTAAAATACTTACTCGCAGTGTATATCATACTGAATCCTTCATAGGTATTTGACACATCTGAATGAAATTTAATGAGAATCTTGTTGGTTGAAGTTTGAATATCTTTCAAGGTGTAATTTCCGCATAATACGTCTATCAGAGGGTGATCTTCATCAGGACCATCGTAAATTCTTACGAAGTCAAACTGGCACAAATCTGCATATTCCAACTATTTAAAAATCAAGAAAAAGCCAGTATTGCATTTCATTAATTCATTTGTTTGAATTTTGAAACAGTCTTCTTATGGAAGATCACAAGTAATGTAATATTAGCTAATGAACACTTAACTCACATTCATAAAAGCAACAGTGAGCTGAACCGTTGACCCTTCAGGAGTCACGATGGCATATCTGCAATCTGCTGATGTTGGATAATTTGAATTAGGATAGCCAGGGCTGTATATCGTTCCGGAATCGCCATAATATTCCATCGGATCCACACATGGATCTGTATTCAAGAAAACGAAAGTTGAAACTATAGTTAACAAAACTTTCTAAACTCAGCAGAATAATCGTCAAAGTTTTACACTAATATTGCATGTTGAGTAGCAGCGGTTAGTTTAATCTTAACATAAATTGAAAGAGAATTATGAATGTACTTGTATTATACGAAATACTGAATCCTGAACCAGCATAATTCCTATCTGAATGGAAATGTACGAAAACTTCATTGCTTGAGCTGACTATATCATTCACAGGACCGTTTCCACAATATTTTGCCAACAGTTGATTGCTGCTTGTTGGACCATCGAAGATTTCAACGAAATCGCTATCACATCCAATGGATAGTTGAACCTTGAAGAATTCGATGAAAGTCAGAAAATCATAGTCAATAAACGTTTTAATTCAAATGCTAGTTTTTAGCATTTGTCTGATTTGGAATGGTGAGAAAAACCATTGTCCAATAGAAGGGGTGATTTGTAAAACATATTAGTGGTCTCTAAAAAGCATTAACATTTGCAAGTTTCAATGTTTTCTGAATCATTTCATTTTCTTATCACATTTAGACAGTGGATTATTATTAAATACAATGCAATAGTTATAGTCGCTATTCTTAATGATAATGGCCTTATCTTGTTAAAGGCACTTTGGAAAATAAATTGCAATCAGGAACGTACTTACATTAAGATCATTTACATGAAGACTAATTTGTGAGTATTCATTCGTTTCGATGCTATAATAGCAATCGACGGAATCAGGATATTCGCTTGGGTAAAGTGGACTTTTAAGAATTCCAGATTCTGCCAAGTAGTTGCTTGCTGGGCAAATATGGGTTTCTGTAATTACAAATTAAAGGACATTTTGACATCATGGCAAACTTTTTAATCACTGATGGCAACCAATGTAGATTTACAAATCTTACCCATTTCTTCGAAATAAATATAAAATCCACTGCCCTGCCCGGAACCATCGGTGTGAAAGTGGACCAGTGCCTCATTGATTGAGACATTAGCATAAACTCCTTGTTGTACACCGGTAAATCTTCCAATCATTGGACCGCTGGTGGTGTGCCCTTCGTAAATTTCTACTAAATCAAAAGTTTCTTCTAACTGTAGATGAGTAAAAATAAAAATTTTACATATTAGATCATGAGCACTAGTGAATTTTAAGTGCTTTCAGCTACTTACTTGCATGTCAACTACGTCGAAAGTTATGCCTGTGTTTGGAGACGTTGTTATTCTGTAATAACAATCTTGGCTGTTTTCATATGGTTCTATAGGATAACCCTGGCTAACAATCGATCCATATGGAGCAGACACAGTCTCGCCACATTGCTCTGCAAATTATTATAAAATCATTAGTTTATTTGGTTTGCACTTATACCGAATGTATTTAAACGTTATTTTAAGGAACTGTGACGAAATTCGAATTTATAATCGAGTAAATATAACTTTTATAAATATCAAAATGGTTTTATTTTCAAAAAATATAGCATTTGTCCCTTACAATCAACTTTTTTTTAAATCATTCTTATTTTTTTTAATGCGGTTGCATTTTTCATAAAACTTACCACTTTCTTCAAAGTAAAGACTATATCCACCGAGTTCATTACTTTGATCAGAGTGCAAACATAGAAGGGCTTGATTGGATGTGGTGGAAATGGAAATATTGGTAAGCTGACCAGTATAGACACCGAGAACCCTGCCATCAGTTGTGTTTCCATCATAGATTTTCAAGAAATCGCAACAACTTTCCAACTAATTTGTAAATAATGTTGTTTTACGTTGGTACTACCACAGACGCTTTCATCGTGGATCACATTCTATGTTAATTTCTTACATCCAAACTTTCGATGAAAAGTGTCATAGCTGTATTTTCAGGTGTTGTAAGTGTATTGTAGCAGTCTAAGCTAGCGATATACGGTTCAGGATACAGCGGACTTTTAAGAACTCCTGAGGATGCCATTAAATTACTCGAGCATACTGAAATGTTAAAGACGTAATGAAATTCAATAAATGAAACACAAATATTCCGGAATGTTTTGGCAGAATTATATGAAAACGCATCAGTTGGAAGGAGGGGCCATGAAAGTCCGATTACCCCTCATTGCTAAATGTTGTTTTCAATAAAGACAACCGCCTTTTTTTACACTCCATAAAAAAGTTAATATTTCTTGAGAAAATTTGAAAGTCTATCATTTATAGCATTACGTTTTTGTAAAAGAAAAACTTTTGTAAAGAAAGTTTGGAGAGGAACCTTCCTTGATGTTACTTCTCAATAACATTTCTCAAAATTGTCATTACTTGAAAGCATATCTCATTTTTCCATTGTTTATAATTTTCTTAATTAAAAACTATTGTTTATCGTATTTGCCATTAACATCCCAAATAAAAATCAAGAATTTTGGAGTCGGTACATTCCATTCCAAAAATTCCTCCATCCGTTCCTGCATGAACATACAGAAAAATTGGACATTCCATATACAGTACATGGTCATTGTTAAAAATGCTTATATATAATGTACATGCACACAGGCTATATGTAAAACTTTAAATCGATACTGATCAATCAAGCCTGGAGCTGGCCTTGATTAACATACCATTTGAGTGAAAAGTGATGTTGAAACCACGACCCGCATGATCATAGTCCGTGTAGAAATATACTAGGACCTCGTTTGTAGACGCATTAACGATCATACCCGTGTCTTTACTAGTAAACTTGCCAATGACTGGGTCAGTTTTCGTTGGTCCATCATAAATGTACAGATAATCAGAGGTATCGTAAAACTATATGAAAACATAATGAAACTTTTAATCAATATTTTGAACGAAATATTATATTTTTTTAAAGTTCAAGTCCATGTAAAATCTTAATGCTCACATCCATGTCTACTATATCGAGAACCATATAAGTGTTGCTTAGTGTTGTCAATGAATAATAGCAGCTTAGATAGTCGCCGTACTGGCTAGGATAATTTGGACTCTGAATAGATCCAAAAATACCAGACGCGTTGTATCCACACACCTGCAGTGAAACTAAAAATGTTGTCAATTATCACGATGAACTCATTTCTGTTACTTAATGTGAATAGTTAAGCTATTTAGTTCTATTTTCTGGAAATCAAATTTTGTTCATTGGTATAGCTAGGTTCTTAAATGTGCACTTGAGATTATAATACAATACAAAATAATGTATCAGTACGTTGGTACTGGTGTCTCAAATGTTTTATACAACTACTTTTTCTATAGTTTGGACACATAAATAATAAACAATTCATGGGCACTCCAATAATGTTTACCTTGAAAACTGCAAAAGCAGAGCAATGCAATGGTGATGATACGTTGAATCATTTTCGAAATCACACAATGGCTATTGTTGTAAATGGTATAAGTGTGATAATTATACGTGGACCCTTACGCAAGATTCCTATACAAATACGCTTACCAAAAGAACGTTGACGGAGGCAAATATAGGTCGTTTATATACTGTAACAACACGATATCACAATGTCGAGTTTGGTAATCCTCCTCCGAGAAATCCTTTAATCTGTTCTTTCAAAATAATATTTCGGGAAGTTGTCCCTTGACCGGCTTAGCAATCGTTCATAGATTTGATTGAATAGCAAAAACAGTTCGATTAGGATATATAGCGATTTAAATTTTTCTAACGGCAAGGTCTGCCTATATTTTATCTGATACTGATAATATTTAATTTATATTTCAAACAAAGATTGTACCTAGTGTAAAATGATAATGTTATGATTAACTATTGATTTCCTTGAAAAATGAATTTTAGAAATTAGGTTTCACTGCATTATTATTTAATGACACGTTTTTAACTCTGATAGTAGAGAGTTTGAGCCAGCCAACGTTAACGAAACGATAACGGTAGCGATAACGATAAACAGCGCTGGCGGCCCGGAATGTCATTGGAATGCCATGCTTCGCATAGGGTAGGTAGGTAGTCCATGACATTTCTGGCCGTCAGCGCTGTTTCTGGTTATCGTTACTATAATCGTTTCGTTAACGTTGACTGGCTCAAACTCTCTACTATAGACAATAAACTGAATAAAAGAACGTTATCAAAAGTCTGCATTTAGATCTGCATTTGGTCTAATGATCATTGATTTTATGCTTTATGCTGTATTGCTAACCAAACTTTATTCGCTTCTGTTAGTTGCTGTATTATAAATTGACTTTATTATAAATGACTTAGCCGATATCTTACATTATTACACATTTTATTATGAGAACCCATGGTAAAAAATGAAATACAGCAGAAGTATACTATGTGAAATTCCATGAATAGACATTTCCGGAATTCGACACATATATGCCTCTATATGTTTATCAATAAATAATCATACATAAAATTATGTACATGACATGACCATGTGCGTCTATATATTTGTACAAATGTTAACTTTTATTAATTTCTGTTATACAATATTGCAGATTTAAACATACTGTAATCAGTTTTTTATGTTTCTTCATTTGTCGTAATAATATGCTGAAACGAAAAACAAATTTCAAATGCTAAAACCTCATGCTATAATTTATACAATTATGTAATTTTACATTCATAAAGGTTAGGTTAGGTTTTTGAACTTCTGGGCTTTGTTTTAGGATTCCATTATTACTTACTCGCAACATAGGTTATGACGAATCCTTCGAAGGTTACAGAATAATCTGAACGAAATTCAATGAGAACTTCATTGGTAGTAGATATAATGGTATACGAACTTAGATAACCGCAGAATTCGGATAATAGAGGATAAGTGTTATCAAGTCCATCGTAAATTCGCAAGGAGTCTAACGTGCACTGGTAAGAATCTTCCAGCTAAAACGTGCAGTAAATAAAAATACAATATAATAGGTTACATTTTTCCACCATCCTTGTTCATTTATACGCATAACCTCAAATACATTACTATAAACGAATTTATTCAAAATTAGATTTGCTTTTTTTAAATAATATAAAGCATTGCAGACAAAATTATATTGTTGTAACATAATGCAACACAAACTTCTTTAAGAAAATAACTAGTTTAATGAGAAATTGGGGGGGGGGGGGGAATGTCACTTGTATTGTTTATAATCTACTGTATTTATACATTTGAAAGCATTTTTGACATTTCTATGTAAATACTTAATTCATAATTAAATCCAAATTAAATACAGGTTTTTCAAACTTACGTTCAGAAAATTGATATAGAGAAGAACCTGTGAACCTGGTGGAGTTTCGATAGTGTAGTTACAATTAGAAAAATCTGGATAATTTGATAACGGATAGCCTGGGCTGTATATTGTGCCAAAATCCCCATGAAATTCAATGGGTCCCGAACATGCATCTGAGAAAATAAGGGTTAAATTAATGAAGGCTATAACTTTAAGTTATACAAGTTAAGTTAAACAAAACAAAATATTGCCACATTGATTTACTTATAGAGTACGATATGTGGAATCCTGGTCCTTCTTCATTGTCATCTGAATGAAACTGGATTAGAACTTGATTGGTTGAGCTGATGATTTCATGGAATGGACCAGACCCGCATAATTTGGCTAAGCTTTTGCTTTCTGCATTTTCACCGTCGAATATCTCGACGAAATCTTTAGAGCAATTAGGTGATAATTCAATCTTGAATATATAAAGCAGGATTAGTAAGTTCACTAAAGTCGTCGCATGAAAGGTTTGCCATTATCCATAACGTTTGTGAACTACTAGAACAAATATAGTATTTACGAGTAAAAATAGCATTTCAGATTTTTTAGCAAGTTGTCAAGAGCAGATTTAATGAAAATGTTTTGCTTCAAAATGACAGTTATTGTTCTAAAACGTTTTCAAATATTATACAGCATTAACATTTACTATAGTATTTAGCACTTACGTCCAAAGAGTTAATGGTGAAAGTTATTTGTGTTTCCAACGATGTTTCAATGTTGTAAAAGCAGTCCGTATTGTTTGGATATGTTTCTGGATAGAATGGACTCTCAATATACCCAAAGTCGTCTGTGAAATTACCTTGAGGACACTGCAGATCAGGTTCTAAAATCACATAATAGCAGTAATAAACAAAGTTTTTGCAAATGCATGATTTTTGAATTCCTTATAAAAATAGGTGAAGCTTAAGTCTTAAAAGGTCTTGCTTGTGGGTTTATAGGACATTTCTCAATTATGAGATGTTTACCTGCAGCAGTTGAGCAAATGCACGTCAGTGCAATAATTATGGCTATGTTTAACATTTTTAAGTACAAGTAATTTCTGAAAAACATGTCAGTTAGATTTCAATAAATAAGGTACGTACTGCTGTAAACGATACTGAAGTTCCAATTTAAAGTTATCAAGCAGTACTTAATGTAGCTGTTATCACTGTCCTTAACAGATTTGCTTTTCGATAAATCAATATTGTTCACTCTTTTACAGTACTGTTTTGAGTTTATAAATATACAATAAAGTTTATCACGTGTGAGATTTAAAATTAGATTTGGACTCAGGTCCTATTTTATTTTTTTCTGCTTTTGTTTAATAAATACCAAGTTTTAAGTGAAGAATTTTTAATTGATAGCAAATTCAGGTTGCTATCAACTAAATTCATTGCTGAAATATGGAGAAGTTTTATATAAATTTTAGAACGTGACAATTTGTCTTCCTTAAAATATCAATATGTGACTACTTTTTATTTACAAACTGTAGCTAAGTAGTGTGCATGAACAATGAATGATAGGACAAAGTAATTGAGGCTTAAATGTTTATTCTCCAAGCACTGATGTATGTACACATCCTGTAGATGCAAAGATAAATTGTTAGTCCTGTATTAAATGTCTAATAAATCATAAATCACATCATATCATTCGGTTTTGTTACTTCACCACCTTACACCTACACGATTGTGAATGATATTTAATTATTCTTAATCTTGATCTATATCCATTCTTGCGGATTCCGAGCGAAATTGATTGCCAATTGTTTTTTTCTGGGTTAATAATAGGCTGAAAGAAAAATATCCATTAGTGATATGTAGCGACTTGATAGCATAGTATTAGAAAGTTGTTTTCAAGTGCAGGCCCAATTTAATAAAACTAATTAACAAATTTACCAAAACCGGTTGTTTTTCCTTCATTGTTTCTAGCAGTTGGAATTATAATGAACCATAATGCTTTATTCCTCAATAACTTCATAACTTTCAGTTTCCTTAAATATTAACTTTAATATATTGCAAGGTGAATTAAGGATGTCGTGTTCGAATTGATAGTCTAAATTTGGCCTGACTTTTTAGTAATTGAAATTAAAAATCATTTAGTTACTAACTTGCAGCATAGGTTATGCTGAATCCAGAATATGTAAATGAGCCATCTGTGTGAAATTCGAAATGAATTACGTTAGTTGAACCTTGAAAACTAGTAGGGGCTGCTAAACCGCATAGTGTGCCCAATATAGCATCATCAGCATTAGGCCCATCATAAACTTGTATGTAGTCGTAAGGACAAAATGTAGTTCCATTCTCCAACTAGCAAAGAATAAAATGCAATAAAACAGAAATACCATTGGGCCAGTTGTACCACAATGATAAAAAAAGAATATAACACCATACAATATACTATACATAAGAGATATACTATGTATATATACAATCAAAATTTACATTATAATTTAATCTGCATTAGTGTAGCCTCTCTAAGATCCCTCTATGATCTTAAAGAAATGGCAGTTAATTTTTGTAATACTTACGTTCAGATAATTTATGCGGAGATTAGCTTTAGTGCCTGGTGGTGTGACTACTGTGTAATTACAGTTTGCATAATTTGGGTAATTGTAGAAAGGATAACCGGGGCTGGATATCGTTCCGAAATCTCCGATAAATTCTAATGGATAAAAGCATGCACCTATATGTATTTAAAAAAAAGGAGATTAATTTATTTTTATATTCTAAATACTATCAATTCTATTACGTTTCTACACAGCTAACTCATAAATCTCTTTCATTTTAACAAAATGGATCATTTGCATCAATTTCTTTGAATTTCACTAAATTGCTTAGTTATAAGCTGAATCTCCATAAATCGTTATTTACTTATATTATAATACAGATTAAAACCGCCTCCATCAGTTGCATTGTCCGAATGGAAATAGACAAGCACTTCATTTGTTGAACTGATAAAGCTATAGGACGGAATGTCTGAGCCACAAAATTTCGCTAGTCTTATGCTGTTGATTGTTGGACCATCGTAAATTGCAAGAAAATCTTTTTCGCAGTTATTGGAAAATTCCATCTAAAATCAAAGGAATTTTTTAAATTTTAGATGCTAGTTAGTTTTTTCAAAGCTGTACTTTATGTAATTGAAGATTTTTACTTACGTTAAGATAAACCAAACGAAGAAGAAATTGTGTGTTCTCCATTGGAGCGACGATATGGTAAAAACAGTACCATGTAAAAACAGTTGAATGGGAAAAATGTGTTCGAAATTGTTCCAGAATTTGCTTTGATGGTGCCAATTGAACAGTAATTTACGTCTTTGAAAAAAAACATTTGATATTTTAGAAAATTCATCAAATCGGTCTTGGAAAAGTTGGCGCAGATTCACTTATCCTTGTCAGTGAAATACATCTTACAGATTAAAAATGTTTACCTCCTTCTTTGAAGTAAATTTCAAACCCCTTGCTCTGTCCACTTTTGTCAGTATGGAAATGAATTGTGACTACATTAGTCGAAGAACGAATGAAAATGTTGGATTGTAACCCAGTATACCTGCCAATTGGCGTACTTCTGGTGGAATATCCATTGAAAATTTCAATGTAATCATCAATTTTCAACTATATAAGAATAAACATTATATTTTTATGGTTGGTTACATGCTTTATTTCGAAATTTCGAAATCCGATCAAATGGATCCCCTAATGGAAAACTTACATCTAAATTGATGTCAAGATGTACACCAGTATTTTGGGATGTTATTATTTGGTATATGCAATCCAGATTATTTGCATAAGGAAAAATGTCGTAACCTGGACTAACAATCGACCCATAGGCGCCATATATAACTTCATTACATCTTGCTGAAACATCATTCATGTTGGTCACTATTTTTTGTTTATCAGAATGGTCCGTTCCTGATTATGGTCCTCTCAGTTGCCATTCCAGCAAATAAATATAATCAATAAAATACCTTAAAAGTCTTACCTCTTTCAGAAAAGTAGATGCTAAATCCTGTATTTTGCACTTCACTATCAGTGTGAAAATATACGCGCATCTTGTTGGTTGAGGCGTAAATATAAGAATTGATTACTTGACCAGAATATTTGCCAAGGTATTCACTGTATAGTTAGTGGATTCTTCGTAGATCTCGATGTAATCATAAAAATTTTGAAGCTAAGTAGAAGCAAAGTAATTTTACTTTCAGATCATGTCATCAAATTTTTAAATTCTATCGAATTCATTTATATATATGAGAACCACATACGTCCAGGTAAACTATTTCTAAAGTTACGGCAGTGCCTGTAGTAGTAGTTATTGTATAGTTGCAGTCCAGATTACTAGGATATGGTTCAGGATAACCTGGACTTTCAAAGGTTCCAGAGTTTCCTGACATGCCCCCTCCACATTGCATCGGAGCAGTTGTTGCACCATCTACAATTTTAATTAATTTATTAATTTACGATTTATTATAAATCTGTTTTGCTATTTGAATATTTATGAATTAATATGAATTTCGTACTATATTGTACAGGAAAACCATGATAAATTATGTATGCGCAGTTTTTTCATTATATTTGATCTAGCTATTAATAATTAAGATCTACAACCTTGTTTTCTCTTAGGTTGTGGAGTTAAAAGTTTTCATTTATTGATTAACATAATAATGAACAGAAATTCTAAAGTTAAACAGAAGTTATAAAAATTATTATACGTATTAAGTGTTTGTTAAACAATTTTTTGATTTCCCCAGATCTGCTGGAATTTGTTGGAATTTGTAAGAATTGAATAAGAAATGTCATGCAGAAAATAAAGTAATATTGTACCCGAATACTGAATAAAGTAAAATTTACCTGAAATAGTATAAATTCCAAATAGGACAAAGATAACAGCAGTTGTAAGCATTCTAAAAGCGTTCACGTTTTCAAGAAATACAATTTCAAATTCACTGACTTATAGAATATTTGCTAGCTCTTAAATACTCCTAAATGGTACGTTAATGACTGTGGGAGTTACCTGAAAGTCGCTTATTTAGAATTATTTTTTTCTGATAATCATCGATTACTTTATGTTGCCACATCAAACATGTTCTTAGAATCAGCGTTTTGTTTATTTGTTTTGGTTTAAACGATTTTAAACTTAATATTATATTAGTACATGTTCCCTTATCAGACTTTGCATTATCTTGATTTTATTTTTCAGAGTATAAATACGTTGATAACATAATTTAAAGATACATTGTGTTGAATTTGTGAAATGTTTTTTTAATCCTTATAATGGAGTTGTTTTTAATTGTATTATTATCAGGTGTAGCGTTGTTTGTCTTACAGATAAGTTTCGCCAAGGACGTTCCTTATTAGATAAAATGTAAACCAATGAAATTATCTAAATTGTTACATTTTGTTGCAATATATATATATATATTTTAAAAAATGTCGGCTAATATTCGGACAGAATACTACCATAGTTATCTAGTTATCTTCAATGGACCACTTCATCTGAATTCAACTTTCCATTAACGTTCCCATAAGAATAAGCTGAAATGAAAAACGAAAATATCAGTGAAATGAAAATATCAAATTTATGTACAGTATTGTGTAAAAGCATTATGACAAAAACAAAGTTAGTGTTTTTGATGATTAATTTCAAAGACTATCGTTTTAATTATTTCAAAAAATATTCTGACATATAGGTTATTTCAAATACTAACTAGCAACGTAGGTTATAATGAATCCTTCATAAGTTGTTGAATAATCGGAATGAAATTCCAGAAGAACCTCGTTTGTGGAAGCTTGAATGCTGAATGAAGTATTGTGCAAACCACATAATTCATCTAATAGGGGATGAGAGTCGTCAGGTCCATCGTAAATCCGCAAATAGTCATATCCACAATTTTCAGGTGATGTTTCAATCTGTCATTCAGTTTTATAGATTGATGGAAATGAGTATTAGTTATTTTTTTATTTCCGGGATAAATTATTTCATCGTTAAAAGTTGAACCACTTACATTCAGATGATTTACGAATATGAGAACTTGCGAACCAGCAGGGGTCACAACAGTATAGTTACAATCGGCGAGAGTTGGGTAATTTGAAATAGGATAACCGGGGCTATATACAGTGCCGAAATCACCATGATATTCAATTGGATCCGGACATGCATCTTTTAAAAATAAATGAAAATGCATTATTTTTAAAAGTATAAATTAAAAATTGCAGAATATTCCCTAATATTTGCTTACTTGTGTTATATGAGATATTAAATCCTGGACCACCGGTATCGTTGTCAGAATGAAAATAAGCTAGGGCATAATTGGATGAACTCATGATATCATGGAATGGTCCAGACCCGCATAATTTGGCCAAGCTTGGGGCGTTTACAGATGATCCGTCTAATATTTCGAAGTAATCCTCGGAACAATTATCTGATAATTCAATCTTAAAAAGTAAACAATCAATTTAAGATGTAGTGCATTTAGTGGACATATTTAATTTTCAATTTAATGTTAAAAAATGTTTTGCTTTGGATAAAAGTAGTTCCGAAAGTTTCCTAAATCTTATCAATTGACTTCAATGCAATTGTGATCGCTATTCATAAAAATACTGTATTTGCATGAGTTTTCCAATAATTCTAGCTATCAAATGTGCATTATGTAGACAAGTTGAATGCAGAATGAACATAGTATATTACATATATACGTATTTGCTATTGCAAGCCAATTAAAGGAAAGAAATTATATATTTTATATTCTAACAAACTAACACATTTTACCAAAACAAAATGCACATATATTTTAATGGTTTTATCATTGTATGAATATTCTGTACAACCATAGATTATTTATGGGTTACTTATTATGATATTAATAAGAGGATGGGTGTATGCTTACATCAAGAAAATCTATGTGAAAGATGATTTGTGAATTATATTCAGTTTGGAAGTTGTAAAAGCAGTCAGTTCCATTGGGATATGTATCTGGATAGAGTGGACTTGTAATTATTCCAGAATCAGCAGTGTAATCACTTGCCGGGCAGATGAGGTAATCTATTTTATACATAAAATTAGTAAATTCCGCTACTCAAAAAGTACTATCAAATAAATATAATTATCTGAAACCTTTTCTTACATCTTTCTTCGAAATAGATATAAAATCCAGCTTCTGTTACAGTATCGTCAGTATGAAAGTAGACCAAAGCTTCATTTGTGGAAGGATAAACCAAAATACCTACTTGATCGCCAGTGTATGAACCGATAATATTACTCGTGTTTGTGGGCCCATCGTAAATTTCGAGATAATCATAATTGTTTTCTAACTAATTGGAAGTAATTAAATATTACGATTTCTTACACATTTAAATAGTTCACGCGTAACAGAATTAATTTAGTATGCACTATACTTACATGCATTTCGACAATTTCAATGTTTATAGTAGAACCTGGTGTCGTTGTTATTTTATAATAACAATCCAAGTTATTATCATAAAATTCGAAGGGAAAACCTGGGCTGACGATCGTTCCATAGCTACCTGAGATTTCCTGGTCGCAATTTTCTGTTAATTAAAAACACTAAATTAGAGCAACTAACTATAGTGAATAATACACTAGTTAACATAAATTAAACAGTTATTTCATGGATAATAAATCAGATAACAGCACTAAATTAGACATGCTATAGCTATTCCAAGTTGTATTGGATAATGGATTTCATTTGTGTGTATTCTAAATTTAAGCACTATAATGCCAAAAGTTTATTTTACCTGATGCTGTTGTGTATATGCATATGAATGCAAAGATGATTGCAGTCTTTAGCATTTTCAATATGCTGTAAATTTAATTTTGTTTGAAATATGCCAATCAATGCAAGTTTTTACATGTTGAATGCGTTGTATTATAGCATATACTGAATCGATACTAACATACATTACCTTTGATTAATTAACACCGATCACAGACAAGAAAGTTTATATATAGATTGGTAATCCCATTTCAATATCTGTAAACCGTAGATTAATTGATATCTTCGCTTTTAACAGATTTCGTCGATAACTCAAGATTTTTCAATTTTTATAGATTATAATTTTTTATTTTTTTTACAAAATAAACTAGAATTTTATTCTGATAGCACATCGAGTTCATGTACACAACACATATTCTATCTATTCCCTCATGATCAGTATTGGGTTTAGATGTTTCCAGAGGAAATAGAAAAATCAAAACCATATTCCACAGTAAACCATTCTAAAAGTCAAGTTTTGAATTAGACTAGGGTCACTTTGATTAGTATTCAAACCTGATTTTTCTTTTATTTCTTTGAGCAAAAGAGAGACATTTATTGATGTGAATTGAAAAAGGTAGAAAAGACTGGTTTAGACGGTTGTTTTTGACGATTTCAAGCGTTTTGCATATTTGGGAACTCCACCTACAATTTATGGTTTCATGGATTCGATGATAAGCGAAAGCAACTTTAAAATGCATGGAAAAATTATGGTTTATCCAACACCCAACATCCATTAGTGTGATGTAAAAGACTTCAGTTTTTTATGAATCTAGTTGTTCATTTTCGTTTCCATAACGATATGCTAAAACGAAAATAATTGGAAATTAAAATATTGATTTCAATTTCTGGTATAGGGTACAACAACAGTGTTAGTGCATTGGTTTTATCCTCGAAGAAAGCAATATTGAATACTAACTTGCAACATAAGTAATAATGAATCCTTCATACGCGACTGAATAATCCGAACGGAATTGAAGAAGAACTTCGTTGGTAGAAGCTTGAATGCCGAATGAACTGTTAGTGCCACAGAATTCTGCTAACTGGGGATAAGTGTCCTCAGGACCATCAAAAATTCGTAAGGTGTCATATCCACAACCGTCAGCTGCTGATTCTATCTATAAAATCAAAAACAGTGAAAAAACTAATCATGAATATTACTGATTTTGGATTATTCTGACTTAGATTTCTCATATGTATCATTATAAATTAATGAACTTTATTGTATGCTTATTGATGTTCTAATACACACATGCAATTTACAGGCTATGTTATTTGTGGGTAAATACAGTGCATATACAAACATAAAATCTTATCCTCATGTTAATTAAGACCGGAGGTTAGTTAATTAAGGGAGAGAGACGGTTAATCCGAGATTTATAAAAAAAAATAATAATAATATTAACAAAATACACTCAATAGCATGTTTAAATTATTATTTATATACATTTGTTTAGTACTATAAATGTATTTACAAACTATTCATTGTTTTTTAAATAATTTCTGAAAAATGTGTCTAATGCCTTCTGTGTAATCATTTGACACCGCCGGTTAAGCCGGAGAGTCTTATTATAGGGGTTATATTGAATCACTACTCACATTCAGATTATTCACATATAGAAGAACCTGAGAGCCTGCTGGAGTCACGACTGAATAATTACAGTTGGCAAAATTTGGGTAGTTTGAGATGGGATAACCAGGGCTGTATATGGTGCCAAAATCTCCAATGTATTCAATTGGTTCCGAACATGCATCTGCGTAAATTAAGAACATTTTTAGAAACTGTATTTTTAAAGCACTGCCTTTTTAAACTGGGTTCGTATGTTAGATATATATAAGTCTTTTAAATTAGATTTTTCATGACGATATATGAAAGGCAAATAGCATAATATGCCGAAGGATTCACTTACTTGTGGTATACGATATATTGAATCCTAAGCCATTAGTATCACTATCCGAATGATAATATACGAGCACTTGATTGGTTGTACTTATGATGTCATGTAATGGACCAGGACCGCATAATCTGGCAATGCTTTGGTATGTGGTTGATGGGCCATCGAAAATTTCGAGGAAATCTTTGGTACAGTTAGTTGATAATTCAACCTTAAATTTAAATAAGATCCATTTCTTTTTCGCATATTATTTTTATTGTTTGCTGACGTGTACTTACGTCAAAAAAGTTTGCGTGAAAAATCATTTGTGTGTTTAAAGCAGTTTTCAAGTTGTAAAAACAATCCGTATTGCTCGGATACGAGTCTGGGTAGTAGGAACTCTCAAAAAATCCAGAATCGTCAGTGTACACACTCGCTGGACACACAATGTCATCTATAGATTACAAACATATTGCAAAAGTTTATACAAATATTAAAAAGTTTTTAAGGTGTTTAAAACCTAAATTATATTTACCACTTTCTTGAAAATACATGTAAAAGCCATCAAATTGTTCGGTACTGTCGGTGTGGAAGTAAACCAGGGCCTCATTGGTGGAAACATACAAACAAATTCCCGTTTGTAGGCCAGTAAAATTTCCGATTAGCAAACTAGTATTTGTAGGGCCATCATAGATTGATAGAAAATCAAATCCACTTTCTATCTAAGCGTTAGAAAATAAATATCACCAATATATTGATCTTCATCTGTCGTAATTATTGAAGAATATCAATTTCTATATACGCAGGCACTTACAAACATTTCAACTATATCAATAGTTATTGTCGTATTCGGGGACGTTGATATTTTGTAATAGCAATCCAGGTTGTTTGGATATGGTTTATTAGGATACCCTGGACTAACTATGGTTCCATAGCTACCAGACACTTCTTCGTTGCAATCCACTGAAAGTAGGAAGATATTAGAGAGTTTGAGCCAGTTAACGTTAACGAAACGATAACGATAACGATAACTAGAAACAGCGCTGGCGGCCCGGAATGTCAAGGACTACCTTATGCGAGGCATGGCATTCCAATGCCATTTCGGGCCGCCAGCGCTGTTTCTCGTTAACGTTAACGTTGACTGGCTCAAACTCTATTAATTGTTAGATGCATTCCAGTCGATTGTGCCTGTTAACAAGTTAATGTGAATGAATAGGAAAAGCGATGTTTACCTGACGCCGCGGTTCTAATACACGCTAATGCAAAGATTATGACAATCTTTTGCATTTTCGGAATATTGCTTTATCAGAAATAACTTAATGCAAAATTTAACATTTCGGTTGATCCGAAATGAAGTGGAGTGTTTACTCACTCAATCATCATAAGTGTGATTGAAATTACAATAAACATTATAAGCAGTAGCCTAAATCTCGTATATTGTTATCACAATTTATCAAACGGAACTAGATAAGCCGATATCTATGACCAATTAGATTGATTTGTTTGATAGCATTTTTTTTCACTTTTTTATAGATTATATAGAATGTAAACACTCTATTAAGTTTCTTTTGTGCTACTTTAGATACAGTTCTAACTAAGCCAAAACGGAGAGTAAATAAATGTTTTTATTATCTTTTTTAGATCTGAATTACCTTTGTGGAACACATGTTGGTCAACATTTAAAGAGCATAACTAATTGTGCAATGTGTATCAATTAATTATCCAAAAAAAAAAATATCAATTAAGCATTTTCAATTTCCATACCGCCTGGCGACAATTGTAGGAACTAGGCATGACAAAAATGGTGATTTTGACTCATTGATTTGATTATCTAGTCGTATACAGTATAAGGAACGAGTAAACATGTTGCAAAGATCTGGATTCATATGGTTCAGACCTCCTCTTCAGAGTTTTTTGAAGTGTACAGCAAATACATTACAGTATACTATCTTCCATTAGAATTGGTTTATAGTCACAAATAGAAGCATTTCTTGATAAAACATTGAAAAAGATATCATATTTGTGAAGTTTATTATTTGTTTATTTTTACTAGTGTTATTGAAACTGTTATCATTCGTTTTATATACTATAGTATACTAGAGTTTGAGCTAGTCAACGGTATCCTCGTTATCGTTTTGTTAACGTTGGCTGGCTCAAACTCTCTATTAACCATGCAGCCGTACAAGGCGGAACATTTCTCATTAACAATGGGTGTTAATAGACAGTAGGGAGATTGAACCAGCCAACGTCTTTATACTGACCTTAAATGTAAGGGCGGGAAGGGAAAAACCACGCAAGCGCACTCGTGACGTTCAGTTAGTTCATTGTGTAGTTTAAGGTAATGCTCTTCCCTTCCCGTCATTACAATGAAGGTCAGTATAAAGACGTTGGCTGGCGAATACTGTCTAATGGTTATTAAGGACATAAATGATTTTTTTTGCATTTGGTCAAAAGTTTTGCACAGCAACTAGTATGTATATCGTTATTTTACTTCTTTTGATCCATTTATTGAACCATTTCTTTAATGGTAATGATTGAAAGGTTTTTGCACACCACTACATATACAGAGGGATTAAAGCTCGATTGTACAAGGTTATTATGTATAGTTTATAACAAACGTGCCAACATATCTCGGGCAATTAAAATAATTGAAATGGACTGTATCAAAGTATGAACTTTGCATTTACTGCGTCTTTTTTTTTTTAACAGGAATTTTGACGTGTTTTCGCTAAGCGTGGCAGAGAATGGATAGACCCAATACTTCGTCTCCGTATTTAATCCAACACTAATCTGCAACCATCCATTCGTCAATTAATCCATTATTCGTGATGATGGAATCGTATAAACAGAGTCATCGTGATAAAGGTAAGCTAACCATTTTATTATTTTTCCACAGGTAGATTTTAATTAACAGTTTAAACAAACTGTAAAATATGTGCTGTAGGTCACGATTTACATGCAGCCATATTCTAAAAGACCATTTATGGTGTCAATTTATGCCTTTGTTAAAAACTGAAACGAAAAAACAGTGTTAATAACATACCTACTGCATGATATTAAAGTTATTGAAAGTTGTTCTAGGCCAAGTACTTACCCGCAGTATATGTTATGCTGAATCCAGCATCAGTTATTTTAGTATCAGTATCAAACTCAACACGGACCCTGTTTGTTGAAGCTTGAATATTCGTGTTACTTAATGATCCACACAAAGTAGCTAATGCTGTATCATTCTGATTAGTTTCGAATCCATCATAAATTTTTAAGCTGTCATACGGACAAGTAGATGATCCATATTCTGTCTGTAAAACAAGAGTAAACAAGAAATTCATAAAATACTGTTTACAAGACAATAAATGGCAAATCATGTACAATATCTGAATAGAAGGAAATGTAGCAGTTTTTGATGAAAATTAAATTAACTGAATCAACATTGATGATTGGATTCTTATGCATCAATCAATGTCAAAATAAATACAAACTTAATAATAATAACTCTCAAAATCCCACAAATTTATCATACAATTCCCTAAATGTTGAATTATGTGTAACCTTTATAATAAAATAACGTCTATTTTTGTCCTTTTATCTCAAACAGTTCTGTTAATACTTCTTAAAAAGTGCAAGATTCCAGTTCATGTGCGTGTACAGTGCATGTCCAAATTTTACATTAACTGTTGCCCTAACCCATTTCCAGTAAAATATAGAAAAGCACAGCTCATGCTTCAACATCATTTCAAGCAGTTTATGAAACACTCACCTGTAGAGAATTGATGTGCAAATTAACTTGGGAGCCTTCTGGTGTCTCGATGAAATAGATGCAATTGGCAAAATTTGTGTAATTTGCAAGAGGATATCCCGGGCTTAATATTGTCCCATAATCGCTATGGAAATAAGCTGGTGCAGAGCATGCACCTGTGAAAATTAATTAATACACGTGATTTGAGACTGAGAAAGCAACAAAATTGAATTAACAATTGGCTCACCAATTATCATTAAAATATGCTTATTTTATGCAGTTTTTGTTTGCTTACTTATGTTGTAGCTTATATTGAATCCGTATAATTCCGTAACGTTGTCAGAATGGAAATGGGCCAAAACAGCATTTGTTGTGCTGACAATAGGTGGCACTGGTCCTGATCCGCATATCCTTGCTAATCTTGTGTCGTTGGTCGTAGGACCATCGAAAAATTCAACATAATCCTCATCACAGTTAGACGCTAATTCGATCTAGAATTACAGCAAAGATGAAATTTTAAGAGATTATTCTTTTTGAAATTCATCGTTAGCATGGTTACAATTAGTGGTATTCTGAACGATACCAAGGAAGCCATAATTGTAATCGTTAATTGTAATATTCCTCACAGCTGGTCTTTAATGTAGTTCCAAAGAAAAAAAAACAGCTTTTGAAAAATTCAAACGATTCCAATTTTTCTAAAATCGGCATTATAGTGTTTAATTGATTTATGGCTTACCTTGGTAGGTATATTGACTTTACCACTAGTATTTTAAGCATACTGAGAATAACGTACCAACAGAGTAGGCTATAGGTCAAAATATCCATACACAATTTCAGAACACCACATCAATATACTAGTGCATCAATGTAAATATATATATATATGTGGATAATAAATTTGTAAACTTACGTTAACATAAAGCACGTTGAGCGTAATTTGCGTGCCGTAGCTGGTCTCGATCAGGTACAAACAATCAGAATTATTTGAATACAAGTTTGGATAGTCTGGACTCGAAATGTAGCCAGAATTCTCATTCTTGTATATCTCTGGACAATTGGTGAGCTCTTTAATATCAAATAAAATATAAATATTAGCAAACATGAACACCTTTTAACTGACGAAATTAAAAGACGGATGAAGGTAATTAAAGCTCTGATCAATATACTGAATCTCTGCGAGTCTGTTCCCTTACCTTTTTCTCTAAAAGTGATGACAAACCCAGCGTTGCTTTTGTTGCTGTCACTATGAAAATGAATCCTAATTCCATTAAAAGTAGTTGTTTTTATTACCCTGGCATGCACGCCAGTATATCTTGCAATAAGTGGACTATTGTACGAGTGGCCATCGTAAATGTCGACATAATCCTTGTCTGGTTCAAGCTACGTTGGAAGCAAGTTTTGTTAAGATTTTTCTAAAAACATGTCTTCACAGCACGAACTACTTACGTTCATGTTGACGATTTCATAAGTAACCACAGTATCCACAGACGTCGTTATTTTATAAATACAGTCTTGGTTGTTTTTGTAAGGAAATGTTGGATAACCAGGGCTAACTATCGATCCGTAGGTGCCACGTATATCTTGGTCACATTTATCTAAAAAACAGTTAGTTATCATAAATAGATAAAGTTGAAGTAATGTGATGGGTGAAGTACATCTTACATATTGAATGTTACCATGGTAAATTGTCTATGCCAAGAATGTTGGATAATTTTGTATTAATGTACAGTACAGATAAATCCTCAGAGAACATCTTTTCATGCAATCTCGATTATGGATATAGCTATAGCTTAACTTAAATTCAAATGAATTCCATTCTTGATGATAGGAATTTTATATTTGTCTTATCAGATACAAATTTTCAGGAAAAATATCACTATGTATTATTTTCTAACTGGACATGTGTTCAGAAATATTAATGGATGATATCACATCAAATGCACGATATAGTAAATATGTTTTCTTCAATTTCTTATGGATAAAAAAGTATGACTTTTATTTTCTTACCCCTTCCATGAAATGAGATATTAAATCCAGCATACGTTGAATCGATATCAGAGTGAAAACTAAGAAAAACTTGGTTGGTTGTCGCGTATACAACACGACCAGTTTCTATGCCATCGAATTTGCCAAGATACGAAGACCCGTCGTAAATTGTGACATGGTCGTAGCGAGGTTCTATCTAAAACCGAATAAAGTTTTTGTTGTTGTTTTAAATAATGAAAATAACTCTGAAAATATTAGTTATTTAATACTTACAAAAAACTCAACAAACTCTAGCGTTACAGCAGTATTTTCAGGTGTAGTGATTGTGTAGTTACAATCCATGAAAATCTTATAGTCTGAAGGATAATATGGGCTCTGGATACTTCCAGATGGAGCATTTACGTCTTTACCACATTCTATAGGTTTTTTAGTTGCAAAAGCTATCGAATTTGTAAAAAAAAAAATGGTTGTATCGTTATTCGTTAAATGCCTCCGATATCAGGGTTTTTATATATTATTTTGGAAATTTGGCGATTTATTTTATAAGTACAAATAAATATTTTATATATTGAGGGAAATTGGTGTAGTCAAAGACACCATGCAAATTTACATTCTATTGATAAGTTAAGGAGACAATTGTTTTCTTATCCAAACAGCGAATTTTTTTTTTTTCGTAGTTATAGAGAACTAACTACATTTACATTTCTGAAATTTCCACTCATTAACCAAATAAACAATTGATTTTCTCATAACTTTAATGGCAGTAATTCCAGTAGCTATATGTGTTTTAAAGTGAGGAATTTTTACCTACCTGAAGCAGTACAAGTATATGCCAATATAGCGATGAAGGCAATTTTAAACATTGTGAAGTAATATTAATTTTGATGTAGATTCCAACTAATTTATAAGATATATAAAATTCCAAGCTCAATGGGTAACTGGGTTACTGTATTTATGAACTCATCATTGTTTAAAAGCATGCAGAGTTGGGTTGTTTATATACACCTTTTAACTCTTATTTTTTAGTCTTATCGTACATCTTTTTTGTAACTGCCCCATAGTTTATGTAATCAAGGCACAAATACAAGGTCAATTTCTTATCATGTTCTCGAATAATTTAATGTCTGAGAAAAAATACCCGTTTTTGTTTACCCGTTGTACGCATTGAAAATAGCTTACCATGTACATTTAGTTTATCGGATGCTATCATTTATCTACAATATTCATTGTAGTATGCGAGTAGTCACGTTGCATTATGCTAGTCAAATCTATTAAGCATTCTTTAAACTATTTTTTTTTTTTACAATTCATAAAGATAACACTATAAATCCATAAAATTTAATTAATGATAAAGCGTTAGATATACGTAAACTTGTTGACTGTGTTGTCCATTAACCAATCATCGATGATTTGCCTTCGTGTCAGTCTAAAATACTTAAGTAAATGTGGTTGTAAATAATGAAGGAATCTGTCCGTATAATGATAGTTTCTCCAACTTTGGAATCGCATGTTTTAAATTGTTATTCACCTTGGATCAATTTACAATATATGTGAATGTGTGAAATATTCTCTGCAATGACATTTTTAATTAAAATGAACAAGCGAAAATCATTATGAAAAATATACGCGAACGAGTTTACAGACTTGTAGACAACTTAGATTCATGGTAATCATATAATAATAAACAATTATAAATTGACAACGACGCAACTGTGTACGATGGTATCAAACTTAATCTTGTGTACGATGGTATACAAGATTAAGTTTGATCTATGTATTGCTTTCCCCCCTTTACAAAATCCAGTTATTGTCAAGTCATTGAAATGATACGTTTAACTTTGTTGAATAACTACTTTTCATAATTGATATTCAGTAGACCGCTGAAGTAGAAAGCTGTTCTATTTTTTATAACTTGAAAAGGTAAAATGGAAAGTTAATATAATTGAAACGTATTTAAATATACTTTCGTTGTCGTTTTTTAAACTTGACTGACCTTCATGCACGTTGAAGACGTTAATAAGAATTCAGCTATAGTCACTAGTCTACTGGCCCAAGTAGCAAAGTTTGCTATTTAGAACGTCAATTTTGTTGATCGAAAAAATGACCAAAAGATTGTCTTTGGGACCAAAAAATGACGTCTTTTTTATCAAAAATTCAAGTTTACTCGTAAAATTGTCTAAATTATATACAAGTTTATAAAATGTTAGTTTTCCAATTGGTTGTTTTATAGTAATCATTCTGGCCGCAATTTCATAAATTGCGTATTACGAACTATATTTAAACCTGGACCAGGCTGGTAACATGTAAAGTAGTTTTCTTACGTCATTAAGCTAGTTATTGAATAATTTAATGAAGCGGACAAGTTCCCTTTCAATAAATAATTTTTACCAAAAATTCAACAAAATGATACGGAACATTTATTTAGTCTTTTATTTATTATCATAGCACAAAGCAAATGTTTCGGTGTTTATGCATAGACTTTAGATTTTCTTCAAAGAGTTCATTATTGCAGTGGAAGTAAATTTGAAAATAAGCATGTTTATAATTAATAATAATCGAAGTTAAAAGTAGAAATGAAACCATAGGAATATGTGCAGTGTACAGCGTATGTATCTCATAGATTCTCATGAGACAAATCAGTGCCAACTTATGTACAAATAATGCAGGTCATGTACCAGTTTCTATCAGACTATTAATGGTGTCGTTATATTCCAGCTTTGTTAAAAACTGAAACGAAAAAATTGTTAATATAGCTGCAAGTGAAGAAAATGTAACGTAAAATGATTCAAGTGAATAATTCTAATATTTGATTAAACAAAAATGACCCTAGGCCAGATTAGTTACTAACCCGCAGTATATGTTATGCTGAACCCAGCATCAGTGATTGTTGTATCTGTATCAAACTCAACGCGGACCCTGTTTGTTGAAGCTTGAATATTCCCGTCATTCAGTGATCCACACAAGTTGGCTATTAAGCTATCTTTAAGAGGTTCGAATCCATCGTAAATTTTTACGCTGTCGTACGGACAAGTAGATGCTCCATATTCTACCTGTAACATTAAAAAAATAATTTACTGAAAATCTAAAAAAAATTATAATGATACCCACTAATATATGTATAATATTATAGATTTCCTGTTTGTAACTAAAAGTCGTCTTTACTATTCATGAGCGAAATTAAAAATTTCAATTTATTCCAATTTAAAGATTTCTAATTTAAATGAAAAAGTGAAATATAAATTTTAAGCAGAATAAAATCTGTGTTTTCCTTCTCTTTTATCACAAGCAGCTCTGTTAAGCTTCTGAAAATGATCATTTTTTATTTATGTACTTTAGTTGATAATTTCCAATTAACTATTTTACTATCTTATATCGAATGTTAAAAGACGTCCCTCAATTTAAGCAGCATTTCAAGTAGTTTGACTTTTTATAGCATTTACAGAAAATTAAAAATGTGTCGCAGTAAGCTATGATAACTCACACGCATAGAATTTATATGCAAATGAACTTGGGAGCCTTCTGGTGTCTCGATGTTATATATGCAATTGGCAAAACTTGTATAATTTGATAGAGGATATCCAGGGCTGGATATTGTTCCATACTCGTTAATGAAATAAGCAGGATCACTGCATGCATCTATAAATATGAAGACACGTTATTTGATTATAAGAACCTAATTTGAACTGTATATAGTTTAGCATGTCTATTCACACATTGGAATAATCAAATATACTTTTATGTGCGTTTTTGTCCAAGTATATATTGTTAACTTACATATGTCATAGTATATATTGAATCCGAGTGATTCCGCAGCATTGTCGGAATGAAAATGGGCGAGTACTGCATTAGTTGAACTGACTAAAAGTGGAACGGGTCCTGGTCCGCATATCTTTGCTAATCGTGTGTCGTTGGTTGTAGGACCATCGAACAATTCAACATAATCATTATCACAGTTATCTGCTAATTCGATCTGGAATTGTAACAATTCTGCAATTAGGATTGTGGAGAGATTCAATCGAGTTAAAATTAATAATCCAATAATGTGCATAAATATATTGCAAAAAGTACATATACGAGCATAAACTGATTCATGCATTAACCTGAATAGTTAATAAATGTTATCGACTTACGTTAACATCAATTATGTTGAGCGTAATTTGCGTACCGAAACTGGTCTTAATAAGGTACAAACAATCAGAATTGGCTGGATACAAGTTTGGGTGGTTAGGACTCGAGATATAGCCAGAATTCGCATTGTAGTACGCCGCTGGACAATTGGTATACTCTTCAAGACGAAATAAATTGCAAATGTTAATAAATGTACTGTACACACAATATATTATGAAAGACGAAAGAAAAAGTCAAGGAGGTGTAAGGCTTCATGTCCACGGTTTGGAAATTATGTAATACGTGGTGCATTGCGATGTAAACACCAGAATGGGCATTAAACATGAAATTTGTACAAAAATGAGTCTTGCAAAGTATTTTGTGAACCGTATATTATACAATGAAGCCTCCTTAACATCTCCTGATCAGCACTTTTCAGCATTTCTAGGTGTTAATTCTCTTACCACTTTCTCTAAAAATGATGTAAAACCCGGCGTTGCGCTTGTTGTTGTTACTATGAAAATGAATCTTAAGATAATTATACGGAGCTGTTTTTATTATTCTGGATTGCACACCGGTATATCTTGCAATAGGCTCACTAGCGTAATATTCGGACTCGTAAATATCGACGTAATCATTATTAGGTTCAAGCTATAAAAGAAATAAAAGTAGCATTTTGCAATGTTTTTTAAAATGTATTCGTATAGTATGAACTACTTACGTTCATGTTAACGATTTCGTAAGTAACTCTAGTATTCTCTGATGTTTTTATTTTATAAATACAGTCCCTGTTGTTTGGGTATTGCAATAACGGATAACCCGGACTTGCAACCGCTCCGTAGGTACCTTCTATATTTTGATCGCATTTCTCTATAAACAATGCAAAAATTATTACTCTTTGTAACGAGATGATAACAAGTCGAATATCAAGTTATCACATCATGAGATATTGGTGGTGTGAGGAAGGAATTATTTGCTTGGCTAATTTTATATGCGGACAATTGTCATAAATTGCTCGAATTTCAGTTATAGTATGCATATAACGCAACTATGACTAAGATAAATTGACTATGTGAAGAATGTTGATTTATTTAGATTATGAATAGAAATTCTAACTAAGTGCATCTCGATGGCACAAATTTGGCAGTTTTCAGTTCAAATACAAGTCTTCTGTAAATCCAATGCATCGATTTTCTTTTGTTGGGCAGAACATCATGTGTTCTACCATATTTATCTTGGCTATAAAATAGTATCTCAACATATAAACGTAATTTGCAATAGAAAAATTCTTAAAAACAAGCTGCTTGTTATAACTAAAAATATTGAGATTGGTTTTAGTTGCAGGTACAGAAAAGACATAAAAGTTCATATAATTATTTTACTTCCTTACCCCTTCCATAAAATGAGATATTAAATCCAGCGTACGTTGAATCGATATCAGAGTGAAAATGAACGAAAACGTGGTTGGTTTCTGCGTATAGAACAAGACCAGTTTGTATGTAATAATATTTGCCGAGAAATGAATCCCCGTCGTAAATTAAAACGTAGTCGTAACGAGCCTCTACCTAAAAACGAAAAATAATTTTAATTTTCTGTTGTGTTTTAACTAGTGTTAAGAGCTATGGAAATATAACTTTTTAGTACTTACAAAAAACTCCACGAAGTCAAGAGTTACTGCAGTATCTGGAGGTGTGGTGATTGTGTAGTTGCAATCTATACGTATCCAATAAGTTCCAGGATAACCTGGACTTTGGATGCTTCCAGAAGTACCACTCACGTCTTCACCACACTGCCTAGGCGGCATTGTTAAATAAGCTAACAAAATTGTAAAGAAATGGTGATTTTTCATGTCAAGTTTTTTTTTCAATTTAGTTTACAGTTATTATATAAGTAAATTGAGGATGATATTCTAATCAACAAATACAGTGATCTCTTGAATATGGAGTATACGGTTCCCTTGAAATCTATTAGTTCGTTACAAATTGAGATACAACATGAAGTGTTGTACAAAACACGTATGAATTCTGAAATTTGCATGCAAAAATGTTCGTTTATCTGCTAGAATTCGAAGCTGATAATTTGTTGATTATATAAAAATGTAATTTACTCATGATTTTTTGGAAAGACTTTCAATGGGGTTTTTTTTAAAGTGGGGAATTTCATACATACCTGAAGCAGTGCAAAAGATCGCCAAAGCAATGAAGACAATTTTAAACATTTTGATGTGCATGGTATCAACGTTGTACGAGTATATTGATCTCAAATTAATATAGCTAATTTAAAGCGTAACACTTATAGCTCAGCTTTGGAATATATGGAATAACCGTTGTTTTAATTCAAAATTTGTTGTTTATATACCCTTTTAACTCCCATTTTTCAATCTTATCAGACATCGTTTGTGCTATTGCGCTATGGTTTATAAAAAGCAGGGTGCAAAATCTAAAAGTTTCTTATCATGTCTTCGTGTTACATGAATGTACCTCTGATCAGATTAAATACTTTTCTTGTTTCGTTTTGATGCATTAAAAATATCTTTCTATATTGTTTGTTCTCAGGTGTTATTATTCATATACTACAATGTTTTTATTTAATATATTTAAATTAGATTATAACATGGCAGCTGATAAAATTACAGCTTTTTTTAAATACCATAATTGACATGTGTGTATGCAATGTCGTAGCCGCAATGTATTGTTTTTTTACAAATTCTTAAAAAGTATATTCAGGATTTCTTGGCAATTTGACAGAACCTTAGTTACAAAATACGAGAATCTATATCCTTACTGATGGTAATTTCTCAACTTTGAAATCTGGCAGTTATCCGAAATTTTCAAAATTAAATTGACAAATCTAAAATATAGGGTGGATATTTTTGAATATAATCACATTTTAATATGACGGCTTACTGCATCACTTTATCTGTAAATTGATTATAAAATAATACAAATGATTTCTACAAAGTACAATTGCCTTAATTAATGTGAAGCGTCGTCGTTCAATTACGAATAAATCTAAGCTTAATGCTGAAGTAATGTGTGTTACATTAATATGGAATATACATACGTTAAATGTGTAATATTAAAACAATATGCAATAACCATTATGTAATATATACAACAGACAGTTTTCGCATGCCAACGTCTTTATACTTACCGTAACGTTAGCGGCGGGAAGGGAAGAACCACGCATGCGCACTCAATACTTTCATTTAGTTCATTGTGTTATGAAATAATAAACTTAACTTCTAAAAAGTATTATTTTTTCTTATTTACCGTGGCTCCTCTCTTTCCTCCGCTAACGTTAAGGTAAGAATAAAGACGTTAATTGACATGCGAAAACTGTCTATTGTGTATGCGAAAGACTTAATGGAGCGGGGGTGCTGCTGCAACAGTCAAACGGTCGGCACTGCGGGTGCGACAGTGCTCTCTCTCCCACGCATGTGCACAACAGTTAAATTATTCTCCCAGCGGGAACTGTGAAGCGCACAGTTCATACAAATTTGTTTGTATAAACTGGGGGTCCCCACTAGTTATATATAGTACAAGTTTAAAGAAATTATTTGAAAAAAATTGGAATCATTATATTAAATTTTATTGGTAATATGACATGGAAATAGGGGGTGATACAGTTCCGCAGTGCCTATACGCGAGCCGCCACTCATCAATTTAAAGCTAAAGGGATGCAGTAAGCTTTAATGATCATGTCTTGTAGCATTGATTATAGCATGATTTTATGTTTAATCAAGACTGTTATCTTAGGTATAATTAATATTAACAATAAAGTGCTAGTTTTAATATGCATTTCATATTTTTATTTTAAATTTTAAGAGATATGTTTAGTTGTGTATCGAGTTTTGGTAAAACACGTTTGGATTATCTAAAAACGTTAACTCGTCTGAGTTTTTTTATAAATATCCGATTTTAACGTAGTTTGTACTTCTAATGTCCAATACGGTGCAGTATAAAACGAGTGTTACGTACAACATATTTGTCTTTTAAACTATTTATATTACACCTATCACAATGATATGAGCCACTGCGTAGTGCGATTGTTAGATTCTACAATTGTATCAATTACCAGTTTAATTTTATCTTAAGATAGTCACAGAATCATTTAACATGTTGTCAAACATATCAGGCAAGGATTTATCACACATTCATGTATACATGAAATTGTCAGTACAAGATAAGTTAGATAGATAGTCTAGTTCTTGATTAGGAATGAAGATGATGATGATAGGAAAGCTCTTCACAAAAGCATTACTTCATACTGATTATATTATATGTTCAATTATGTTTAGTTTCATTCTAGCTTGAGTACATTCTTTTTTAATAAATGTCATGTTTCGAATGAAACAACCTTGTTTTTCTTTAATTTAAGGATAGAAAGTTGAAAAACAACTGACAACCTTGTTTTATGGTCATATTCACGTTTTGAGTTTATATTGATTATATAAATGTAGAATATCACTTATGGACATATAATATAGTTCATACTATCGCATATATGGCCCTGTATAATTTTCGACTCAGTATATGGTTGAAAAACGCCCACTCCCAAAGCCCACACGATAGCTAACTTTGGGACAGAAATTGGCGGGAATATCCATACATCTGTTAATTAATCAGAGTAAAAAGGTGATCATCTTTGGTAAAATACATCTCAGAGTAAATAACAGTCAACAGATTCACGGTACAAACACAGTACAAAATGTCGTAATCTCAGGGCTCTTGTCTTTCAAGTAGGTCCCGAGTCCTTTGAAACCAGTTTCAAGAAGTGCATTTGATGTCATCACATTGCTTTGTTGAAAACTGAAATGGGGAAACTAAGTGCATATGAACAATGAAAGTTATGGAAAGCTGCCATAGGCCAGATTATGTACTAACCAGCAATATATGTTATGCTGAATCCGGCACCAGTAATTGAACTATCCGTATCAAACTGAACACGGACCCTGTTTGTTGACGATTGGATATTTGTGTCACTTAGTTTTCCACACAAGTTGGCTATTAAACTAGCTTGAAGTCTTTCGAATCCATTGTAAATTTTTACGCTGTCATATGGACAATTAGCTGCTCCATATTCTGTCTATAAAATACATTAAAATTTTACGACTATAAAACTGAATGGCAAATTTAAGTAAAATAAGTCAAATATAGAGATTGATTCTTAATTTCTCTTAATGAGATTTTTACTTTATAAAATAACATCTATCGTTCTTTCATTTCAAGAAAAAACGTTAGTCCAATATATAGAATGTTTTTCAGCTTCACTTCATGTATGTTTTTACTGCATTATTTAAGTTAATTGTTTGAAATATTTGTAGCAGTAAGTTATGATATACTCACACGGAGAGAATTTATATGCAACTGAACTTGGGAGCCTGCAGGTGTCTCTATGTAATAGATGCAATTGGCATAATTTGTGTAATTTGAAAGAGGATATCCTGGACTGGATATTGTCCCAAAGTTGTTATAGAAATACGCTGGTGTAGTACATGCACCTGTAAATATTGATAAATGTTATTTGAAAATGAGATAAATTGAAATATAATTGATCGTGCGTTTTCACACATTTGAACAATTAATTATGCTTATTTCACATATTTGCTAAACGTTTATTTTTGACCTACTTATATTATAGTTTATATTGAATCCATATAATTCCGTAGCGTTGTCCGAATGGAAATGGGCTAGTACAACATTAGCTGAGCTGACAATAGGTGGCACTGGTCCAGATCCACACACCCTTGCTAGTCTTGTATGGTTCATGGTAGGGCCATCGAAAAATTCAATGTAGTCCTTATTGCAGTTAGCTGCTAATTCGGTCTAAAATTATCAATTAATCTATGAGTAGGTGAGAGTCATTTGAATTCTCGAATATTCCTCATAGGGCTATTTTTTCACGAATTTCGCAAAAAATGTTAATTTTACATTATTTTTTATAAAAATTAAATCATAACTTTATAGTTGTGTGGGGCCTTTGCCTTCTGGCAATCAATTTTGTAATGCCAAGTCCGCTGCTGCATGGTTACTAAAATTGTAACCATATAGAAGGTATTGACTTAAATACGTGTAGCATATCAATTGAATTGAGAATGATGGACATCAAACAATCCATAATTTGACTGAAGCTAATAAATGTAAAATGGTATCACAAATAAACAGGATCATGGAACACCCCATTGTTATGAAACATAACAATCGGATAACACGAGTATGAATAACACTTTGGAGTAAACATCCTACAAAATGGTACTGAATTTGGTATTTTGGATAAATACACTAGTGTATAAACCTACTGTATAGTTAATTAACTTGATAACTTACGTAAACATAAAGTACGTTCAGTGTAACTTGCGTGTTGTAGCTGGTCTTAATGAGGTACAAGCAATCTGAGTTGGTTGGATATGAGTAAGGGTAGTTTGGACTCGAAATATACCCAGAATTCGCACTGTTGTAAATCTCTGGACAATTGGTGTACTCTGCAATATTAAGCAAAGTTTAAATTGAAATTGTAGTAAAAATACACAATATTTAACCGACGAACTGACAAGTCATGGTTAGTTAAGGCTTTATTATTGGCGCTAATTAAATACAATGAGTATAGAAATGGAATTTGAAAAAAATATTTAGGTGTATATAGTATATGCAAGACAAAATATGCTTATATATACCTAAATATTGAAGTCTCCTTAACCTAACCTGGTCAGTAGATGCATATTGAATTTTGCAAAAGATTCTCTTACCTCTTTCTCTAAAAGTAATGAAAAATCCACTGTATTGTCCCCTACTGTCACTATGAAAATATATCATAATTTTATTAGTCGAAGCTTTTTTTATTACCCTGGTTTGCAAACCAGTATATCTTGCAATAAGCCGACTATTGAATGAAGGACCATCGTAAATTTCGACGAAATCGTTGTTTGGTTGAAGCTATATGAGGAGAAATAATTTGTATTGGTTGTTTCTAAAATTATGTGTCTTTCTACTGTAGCAAAAATTATTTACGTTCATGTTGACGATTTGATATGTAACGATAGTATCCAAAGAGGTTGTTATTTTATAAATACAGTCCAGGTTGTTTGAGTATGGAGAATATGGATAACCCGGGCTAGCTATCGCTCCGTAGTTGCCATGTATATCTTGGCCACATTTTTCTACACAATTAAAAAATGATTACTTGATGAGACTAAAATCACGAAACACTAACCAGCATTTTGGAGGTTCGATTATTGATAATTTTCTCATCACGTGACAGCAAATATCAATAGATATCAAATCACGTGATATTGATGGTTTATGGATGTAAGATATTGTTATTATAATAATCGTGTTTGTTAAAGTTTAATAGTTATTCATTCTGTATAGTTTTGTATATAATAAACGGTGAGGTAATTCTAAGCAATTATATTAATGTACATGTACAATATGCAGAATTTTGCTGGGGTATGCAGTAATTTGCTTATGCCAGGATTCTTGCATTATTCTGCATATGTACACTATATTATATACGAGCGAATATAATCATAGGACATATATGTACATGTATGTAAGGATTATTTTCAGAAAAATTCGTATGAATAATTATGACTTCCTTACCTCTTTCATAAAATGTGATATTAAATCCACCATAAGCCACAGAGATATCAGTGTAAAAATGGACGAAAACGTGGTTAGTTTCTGCGAATACAGTGATATTAGATAGTTGACCAGTGTATCTGCCGAGCAGTAAGTCACTGGCTGAAAGTCCATCGAAAATATAGACGTAATCGTAGTTATATTCTAACTAAAATGAAATAGAAGTATGCATTTTCTGTTATTTTAACTAGTGGCAATTGCTATAAAATTTCAGTTTCATAGAACTTACATTCAAATCAACGATTTTGAGAGTTACAGAAGTTTTCGGAGATGTGGTGATCGTGTAGGTACAATTGATGTTGTTTGCATAATATGAAGGATAACCTGGACTCTGGATGCTTCCAGAAGGAGCATTCACGAATCCACCACACGCAAAAGTATCTGTGGTTGCATTGTCTTACGAAATAGTAAGAAATGTTTTTTTTTATATTTAGTTATCCAATAAATGACTCCATGACAATTGATTTTAGGAAATTCGAAATGTGCATAATTCGTAATGGACAACCTTATTTATTAATCCAACAAACTAATTATTTCATACTTAAAAGTACCAAAATTTACACTTGAAATTTATACATGGAATTCTATAATTGTAAATTTTGTGACATCAAGAATTTAAATCCCAGACATCAAATAATTTTTTTTTCAATTGCTTAAAAAAATTATAAATCTCTCGTGATTTTAATGAAATTAAGATAAATGTTAATTTATGGTAAGGAACTCTCGATCCCTACCTGAAGCAGTAACGATGCACGCAATTGCAGCGACTAAGACGATTTTAAACATTATGATGTAGATCTCAAATAAATAACGTTAATAAAGCATAAAACACTGAACTTCGGTTGGTTGTTTATATACCTTTTTTACTCTTATTTTTCACTCTTATCTTTTTACTAATTGCGCCATGGATATAAATAATGGTACAAAATTTTCTTATCGTTGATATCGTTTAAAAATGAGCTTATTTCTGAAATCCTGTTTTTGTTTACTTTTTTATGCATTCAAAAAATAGATTTCTACATACTTTATCAGGTTATTGTTTGTATTATATTTCGTAATAATATCGTGTTCTTAAAAATGTTTGTATAATTTTGGCAAAATGTTCTTCAAAAACTAAAAACTATAAAATATTCTTAATTTCATCATTAATTAGTAATAATTGGATCATATTAAATTGTATTTATGTTGGTCGCATTTTTCTGTGGTAGTATGACATCAGTAGCTAAGTGTAGTGAACTATCCCTAGGTTCAGTTACATGAACTTTATTCATTATAATCAAAATTGAATCCGATTATAAAATGGCATCTGATAAAATATACAGATAGTTCTTCCAATTTTGGTCGAAAACCCCTTAAATTGTTTTTTAAATATAGTATTTCAATTGATATATGCAGTTTATCATGAGTGTTTTTTATCAGGGTGTTTTTTTTTATACATATATATTATAAATATTATAAAACAAGCATGATAGATGGTCGAAAGTTCCATTTAATTAATTGCGAATGTTGATTTTATTTAAATAAATACCAAATATAATTTGTAGATATTATGTGGGTATGAAAGAGTAGTTTTATACAACCACAAATCTGTCCCATCTGAGGACCATGTCCACGTCGTTCCCACGTTGTTCACGTGCTTTAAGTAGACTATAATAGTAGGTGTATCGTAATTTTTTAATATATATTTTACAAATTATGGTGGTAAAACCTCGTCTTTTTCGTTGAAAACTGCAATGGAAAATTAACGCAACGTTTACTTAAGCAATGCTAACAAAGAGAATTGTAGAAGTTCATCTTAGGCCTACTTACCAGGAAAGTAAGTTATGCTGAATCCACGGTAGTTGTTTTCCTCATTAGTATAAAATACTAAAAGACCTTTGTTTTGTGTAAGTTGATAACTGTAAGATGTGCCGCATTTTATTTCACACAAATTCGCAAATAAATTAGTGCTAGTGTCTTCGTGTCCATTATAAATTTTTACATAGTCGTTTGTGCATTCATTACCTCCACTCTCAATCTGAAAATTTGAGATTAATAGCATACTAAAATTAAATAATTAAATGTGAAGTTTCTCAACGAAAATTTTAAGATGGAAAAATTATATTGTGTTAGTTATCCTATGCCGCATTGTCTCGTATATTCGGTATAGTATGGTATTTCTCATATAGGCTATTGTACATCTTTAAGCATTTGTGCATGTATAATACTCTCAATATACACAGTATTTGAAAAAAAAGATGACCGTATATGCATTAATGCCATTGTTCATATATGGAAGAAAACATGAATATATAAGTGTATTTCTAAAAATATGAATATACGAGCATAAATTGGCCACGTACATACATACATATATAAGAAGATAATGTGTATACAGCATGCTCATACCGTATATCACTTATTACAGCGAGACGTTTAAAAAATAAATGAAAAGTAAAATACAAGTAAATTTTCTAATTATTCATTTTTGTATCTTTGGAGTAATGTTGTTATAGTATTATAGCTGAATTCCATCTCAAAGCACATAGTAAGGTTCAATGTTTCAATAATTTCTATACTTACCTCAAGATAATTGATATGAAATAGGACTTGGGAGCCAAATTTGGTCTCGATATAATATTTGCAGTCAATAAGACTTGTATAGTTTTCGCTTGGATAGCCTAAACTGAAAATTGTTCCGGAGCCATCAGAAGCAATAATTTGGTCAGGGCATGATGAACCTGTTTGTTGAAAAATTTAAAAATCAGCAAAAATAGATGACTCAGTATCGTGAATTTCTCAATAAATAAACAAACAGGTTTGGAATTTGTGCTCACTGTCAGTGAGTTTCATTTCACAAGTGGAACATCTAATGTGTGGGATCCATTACTAATGAGACCATTGATATACGTACATGTATTTAATACAATGGGGCAGTGTTGGGTAAACATTAGTTGAAAATGATAGTTTGATACAGCCAAATAACCGAACTTAACTGAAATGGCGGGAACGGTAGAGCATAGCCTTGAACTACCCAATGAACTAACTGGACGTCACGAGTGCGCATGCGTGGTTCTTCCCTTCACGCCATTACAGTTAAGGTCAGTATTAAGACGTTGGCTCGCTCAAACTCTCTAATAACTACAAACTGCATGTCTATCATGTACAATTAGATGAAGTTTTTAACTTTTGCACCACACTGCAGTGTGATCTAATAATAGTCTAATGAAATCTTATTACTAAAGGACTCATCTCACAGATGCCCATAGAATAAAATATCATTAACATTGGGTTATTTATAGTCTCATTGCTTGTCCAACTTTGTCTCACTATATATAGCCTCATTATTAGTCAATAGTCTCATTATAGTCTCATTGCTTTTCTTTATGGGGCCTCTTGGGATAGCTCGTATAATGTGAAGATAAGTACAATTTATTTTATTTATGAAAAATAAGTAGGCCTACAGCTGGTATACGAAAATAAAATAGTATGAAAATAAAAGTTTACCTTGAGCTTTGCAAATGCATGACAATACAGCGATGATTATTATTTTGAACATGTTGATACAACGGATTAAAAATAATACGTCTATGAAGTTTAGGTGGCTTTTTATATCATTTTAATTTCGATTTTTTTATCAACTGGGCAATTTTGTTATGATACAATTTCAAAAGGGCAAAGAACCATCTTATCATCCATGGAATGTTTCTCAGACGTTATAAACGTTGACCTGAATTATATCATAATGTTTACGTAGTTCATTTGGATGTTTGAGTTTGACAAATATTGTTCAAAAATCGAAATTGGGATTTTATCTTAATTTTATCAATCGAGTGTTTCACTGTGACATTATTTGTTTGTTGATTTTACAAAAAAGAGCAGTTGTGATATGATAACGGATTATTGAACCATGTATAAAACATTGTTATTTATATAACTCATTCGTCGTACCAATGTGATTTTTATTTTTACACTTAATGTTGAGGAAGCGTTATGTAACAAACAATTGATGTGTTTTGAAATTCGACCTTGGTCCAGCGATATAATTTTGTAGTTCATAGACTTTTGGTATATAGGCAAACCATTTAAATGAAGCGGAGTTACTGGCCAGGGTGTCAACTTGTTTGATGTCAAGTGGGCCCCTGACACAGTGGGTCCTTTAAACATTTCCACCAGTTTAAAATTTAAAAAAAAATTCAATTACTGCAATTTTTAGTTACCTTTTGTATCTAGTGTATACGGCCAGTAATACGTATTTACTACAGTATACATGCATGTATATTTTAATTCAGTGATTTTGAATCTTTTTCCACTGAATAAACGGCCAAAATTATTTTGGCACACTATACACATTTCTTATTGAGAGATTTTGTATACCGTAGTTATTTACTAATGAAATAACATAAAATGATGATTTTAATAAAGTAATTTTTCTATGATGAATATTTGTAATGATTTCTATTTAAAGTACTATATGGAGGATACATTTTCGACCCTCTCACAAACTTCTGCGGCACACCTTTATATGATTCACGACAAACCTTTTAAAAAGCGCACATACATTCTTTAAAAATCAAGCTTATTTTCTCACCAATTAGGATTGAATGTGACCATCCCTAATGCTGTATTTCTCTAAATTTTGTTTCAGGAATATTTTATACACCACAGTTATATTCATATATTTTTTTAGAGAAATCAGCATGCACCAGTGAGGTTACAGTTTTGGATGTAACTTTTGATGTAATCATTTCATTAAATTTTTGATATAATCAAGATTATCTATATATAAACAAAATTGATACAAAAGCGGTTGAATAGCCTGAATTTCCTGCTCCAAAAGATTAAATAATTGAATTCAGTATATACATACGTATGTATAACTTTTCTTTTCAATTTGTACACAGACGTCATATAGAATGTACTTCTATATGAAGTATTTTGTTTAGTATCTGTATAATCCGCTACTGATTATATAAATTCTTTATAAATATATTTATTTACGTAGATTATTAAATATGTAGAGAACTACATATTTAATAATTCATAAAATACAGAAATAAACAAGGTTTATTGCAAATCAAAACTTTATTAGATCAATATAAATACACTATATATATGTAATTATAAATTGATGATGGTTATTCAAAAATAAAGATGTTGAGTACAAATCTAGATTATTCTGTAATCAAATGTACTGCAAACAGTATGTAGGATCTTGGCATAAACTTTACTTCTTCAAAAAGCTATTTTCACACTGTCGTATTTCTTGTAATATACTGCAAATATTCGTCATCTATAGTAGGGCATTCTGAAATAAACGTAAAGCAAAGTTTAAATAATAATAATACGAATAGTGAAACCTAAACATTGGAATACTAACCTTTTATAAAAGACAAGGAGAATCCAGGGTAGTTGCTTAACGCATCCGAATAAAATTTGATTTGAGCCTTGTTTGATGTTGTGGTGTAAGGTTCATTTTTTGTGCCGCACATAATTCCGCACAATTTACCTAGTTGAGCTCCATTATCTAAAATTTCTACGTAGTCTGAGCACCCGGTATCATCTGACAGCTGAAAAGCAACAACATTTATAATTTAGGTTTTTTTATGATATATTTATTGAGTTTAATGTAGTTTTTAATTTACCAAATAAAAACCGTGATCTTAAAATAATAACCGTAAAATAAAACCGTTAATTTAGTTTTTTTCTGATTTTGAAGTATCTTCATATTTTTAAATAATACTTACAAATAAAAAGTCTGCGTAGATTTTAAGTTTACAATTTGCTGAGGTCTCGACATTGTAAATGCACATGGAATTACTTGAGTAATTATAGTGGGGATATCCCGGGCTGTATACTGACCCATAATCTCCAGAAATTTGGACTGTAGTAGGGCATGATTCTGTGGATATTAAAAATATAAAAACGTGGTTTGTAGTTTTAGGACTTTATCTTGTGATTTTTTAAAAATCATATCTTCTGCGTTTAACTTACTTGTGCTGTAGTTTATATAAAATCCAGTTTTTTGATTATCACCATTAGATACAAAATTGATGAATATCTCGTTTGTTGAGCTGATGATTGTTGGGAATGATCCTGATCCACAGAATCTTCCTAATCTCGGGTAATCGGTTGTTGGACCATCATAAATTGCAAAGTAATCATCCTCACAATGTAATGATTCCGGGATCTAAAATTCAATCAGAACTGCGATTAGAATGGTGTTGTTCTAGATCAAACGTTTTTGTTTTTAAATTTCTAATGCTCAATGCAATTTCAGAAATTAAAGAGGAATTTCTGTATGATTTCTATGATAATAAGATCATGTTACTGTTGATTTCACATGGTATTTCATCTGAAACGTTGCATATTATCTGTATTATAAATTGAAAATCGGAAAGTTGATGATCTTTAATCTCTATTAATGACTAGTTGCATTTGATTAAAAGAACATTTACTTTTAATTTAATTCAAATAACTGTTTTGCAACTTGATGTGCTAATAAATGATTGGTAAATAATGTAGGCAATGTTCAAATTAAGTTAATGTTCAAGTTTAATAGATAGTGCGGTAATAATTGTGTCATAATAGACAGTTTGTGCATGCCAAAGTCTTTATACTTACCTTAACTTTAATGGCGGGAAGGGAATAACCACGCATGCGCCCCCATTACGTTTAGTTAGTTCATTGGGTAGGTCAATGCGTGGCTTCTCCCTTCCCGCCATTAAAGTTACGGTAAGTATAAAGACGTTGGCATGCTCAAACTATCTAATTTCAATGACGCACTTACATTAACGTCCATAAAGGTGATAATAATTTGGGAACCGGCACTGGTAGTGATGAGGTAATTACAGTTCATATTAGGCGGATATATTTGTGGATAGCTTGGACTCGTAATATGACCGGTATCCTGAACGTAATTGTTCGCTGGACATGCATTATAACCTTCAATAATTACGTTTAAATGTATATACATAAATATTTGTATACAAAACAGGCGTACAAAAATCATGAAAATGCAAAAATAACTTAAATACTACAATATAAGTTAACGAATCGATTATACAAGATGTATCTATGTCAAGTCTGGATATTTTTATCAAATGTTCACTTTTATAGTGATATAAACTTTAAAGATGGTCATGAAATATAAAGCACTTGAAGTGGTAAAAAAGATAATTTAACAAACTAGTATGTATGCAAGGCTTATGTTTTTTTCCAGTTAACTCCCCTTTTTAATAACTAATATTTTAAATATCCATTTTCTTACCTGTAGCTACAAAGGCGATGAGAAACCCAATTAAGTTTAAAAGTTCATTTAAACCACTGTGAAAATGACACGTGATCTGATTGGACGTAGCTGGAATTGCAGTTTTGGTTAGTGAACCAGTGTATCTCCCAATAAACGTGCCACTTGCTGAGGATCCATCGTAACAATCGCAATAATCGAAAACTCCAAGCTGTTTGCAAATAAATGATAGTTTCATTAAATAATTTGCATACAAATGTCTTTATGTAATGCTTGTAAGCTTGAATAAAATACCAACTTGCATGTTGACGATAACGGCATCTATTATTGTACCTGAGGGCGTTGTCATCGTATACATACAATCCAGATTATTCGGGTATGGAATTGAAGGGTAACCCGGGGTACTTGTAATTCCATAACTGCCTTCCACACTTTGGCCACAATTGACTAAAAATATTTAAAATTATGCTAATTTAATGGTTTCATAAGTCCTACAGCATCATTATTTTTTATTAATTAACTGCTGCCAGTATTACTAATCATGCTATGGTTAGATGTTTATATTTATCAAATATATTTTGAGGTTGCCAATAGATACTTATAGTTTTGATGGCATTGCTATAGCCATAATCATAGATAAGTTGTAAGTATATTTTCTAGTGTGTAAATTTGTGTTCGGTTCAGTTTTAATACGATATTACAAGAAATTTGGTTTACTTACCTCTTTCTGAGAATGAAATGTTATAACCTCTGCCCACTGCAGCAAAATCAGATTTAAACTGCATATAAACCACATTGCTCTTGGCATAATAAATAGTAGCAGCAATTATTGTAAGAGATGTGAACTCGATGAGAATTTCATTTTGGTCGGGCGGTCCATCGTAGATTTTCAGAAAATCAGTCAGAAGCTCTATCTAATATGGATTAAGAGAAAGTATTTACTATAATTGTTTATAATGCCACGTTATCAAGATTCTATTTATCAGCATTGTGTTTTCCTTGAATTTTTCAGTTTCACGAGTTTGGTGCTGATCTTTGTCAGGGCTAGTGTTATTTCATGCATTTAACATATATTTTTGCAAAATAAAAAACTAAAATAGCGGTTATAACTAATGTATCCTCTCTTAATGTTCAGATCTGCGCACTTTAATTACAAGAATGGTGCAAGTCGAGCGCTATATCAATTCGTGGTTACTTACGGACATATCATTAATCGTAAGAGTCACGGCTGTATTAACAGATGTAGTTATCGTTGTGTGACAGTCTAAATTATTGGCATAATTTCCAGGATAATTTTGGCTGGTGACAATTCCAGAAGAAGTAGTCACTACTTGATCACAGGCGGTGTTGGGTTGTATCCTAGGAATGACTAAATGAATTGTGAGGAAATTATTTTAACAAAATTTCACACAGACATTAAATAAAAAAACGTAATCATTACTTATTTACATGTACAGAATTTTTAAATATACCGTACAGTAAATTAGCTGATATATAATAGTATTTATATTTCGCAGTAATTTGACGAGGGTTAGGGATGAAAAAGGTATATAATTTTATTTCCTACACAATTCCTACCGATTCATGACACCAATCCATATATTTAGGATTTTCATGGACGATATTATAATTGCTGATATGGGTAATGTTTCACATTGTTTTAATTAAGTTCGGACAAATAAACAGGCACATTCAAGGTCCATCCTTTTCATTTGTCTGTCCTCTAACTTAGGTTAGGACAGATTCTTTACAATAGTTAAAAAACGAATTATGCTTACCAGTAGCTGCATTAATGCATGCCATTGCAACGATAATGGTAAACCTTAACATTCCGTCAAAGAATTAAATATCAAAAATTAAAGCAGTCTAAAAATTTACGAGCCTTGCAACAATAACCGACAATTAACTACTGGGTTTTGTGGTTTATATACGGTTTGTGTGATCGTTGTTTTGTTCTTATCATCTTGGTTCAGTGAATTTTAAAAAAACAAAAGTTCATTTGTATCATCCGCTATCATCACCGCTATCTATCAGCTGCTTTATCTTTACCGGGTTGTAGACATTGAAAATTCATAATTTTCATGTTGGTCTGTGATATAATATCGTCAACATAACTAGCGAGGATATGTTTTTGTTTGTTTACTGCACATTGATAAGTATTACGTTAATGAACCGATAAAGAGCATTCGAATTATTGCTGTTAGTCTTAATCATGCATCCCATTTTTATTCCTTTATAAGAACCTGAAGACATATTTAAAACTTAAATCGAAAATCCTAAAAGTCTTAATCAAACCTTAATTTTTATAAACATGTAATCTTAACATGTTTTCAACTGCAAGTATTTTAATTTTAACTATACGACCGAGTCTCATGTATTCATAATTAATGCTAAACCAGGCATCATTTCTTCACAATTTTGTTAATTAATTAAAGTAAGACAAGACTCTTTCTAAGTTTTATCTGATGTGAGAATTTATTCCGTATTGTGATTGGTAATTAGTAAGTTGATGTTTTTGTTTTGAGCTGCGCTGTTACATATTGACTATTCTGTAAATAATGACAAGATGTGGGGGTCGATGTTTGTTAAAGTAAGCGATAATATTTATTAATAAGATAGATTAAATTTTATCAGGCAAGCACCTTTATTAAGGTATCCTGGATTCGGTCGTCTGTTTTCATAATATACAGACCAGTATATGATATCTGACAAGTCGAACTATATAGATCATGAATCATCAAATGTTTTTGTTTCAAAATCGATTACATAAAAATTGTTACTAGTCAATGTTACCAATATCAGTTACACAATGTAATACACAAACAAAAACATTAAATCTTTTTATTTTAAACTTTTTGGTAAATATCATATGTCAATACTTCTTGCTGATATAACAACTTAAGTCAAGATGATTGAGAAGATTGACTAATAATATAACATATTATTGTAAAAAATACTTTTATTTTTGTCAATTACGAGTAAAATATTCCGGAAATTATTGGATTTCAATCATTTTATCATGAATCGGATTCAACTTTCAAGATTTCAATCTCTGCTATAACCTAAAAAGATTGTAAAAAGTGAAAATCATTATAACATATCACAAATTAATTTAATGAAATCTGCACAAACTTCTCATAGTGTAATTGGCGATTATAACCTGTGTTATTTCGAAACGCAATGTAAACCGTCAATTATTCTAATCGAAGTTTTATGCAACCTTTGTACAATAAGTAATGCTTCAATACTAACTCTCTGCATAAGTTATGCTGAATCCTGTATAAGTGTTTGAACTATCTGAATGAAATTGAAGATTAACCTCATTCGTTGTTGCAATAATTGATTTAGCCGTTACTGTTCCGCTGCTTCCGCAATAGGTGCCTAATAAGATGTTATTGCTCTTAGGCCCGTTGTAAACTTTCAGATAGTCATATGAACATGATGATGAGCCTAGCTACAATAGAGGAATGAAAAGCTACAATATTATTCTAAGTAATATTAATAACAACTGACAACATATTTTACACATTATCGATGTCCTAAAAATCATGCAGAATATATGAAGATGTTTCAATTCTTGTAGGAGAAGATATGATACAAATTATTCACGGTTTATTTTTACTAGATTTTGTTTGTCCTTAAGTTTGCAAACTTGTTATGGTAACCGACATTTCAATACAATTTAATATCTCTGTAATACACTTACATAAAGGTAGTCTATTTGGAGACGAACTTGAGAGCCAAGTGGAGTCACAATCTTATAGCTACAGTCGGCAAGATTCGGATATTTTGAAAAAGGATAACCGGGGCTGTAAATTGAACCAATACTTCCATTGTACTCCATCGGTTTTGGACAAGGATCTGTAAATAAGAAAATGCAAGAATATGTTTGGCTAGAATATGGGAATTTAGCTTTATCATTATGCACGTTTATGAGATCCTGAGATCCATACCCGCAGTTATGCAAATTTCTAACAAATGTTGTTATAGTTTTACATACATTTAATTATGTTTAAATAAACGAGGGAGCGTAAATTTTCTTCAACAAAAAAACAGTATAAAAAAAGAACACCAATGCGGTTATTTATTTATATATATTCTAAGTATTTGTTTGACTTACTTGTGTTATAAGATATATTGAATCGTAGTCCTTCACTATTGCCCTCCGAATGGTAATGGACGTATACGTCATTGACCGAACTAATAATGTCATAGAAAGGGCTGGATCCACACACTTTTGACAAAGTTTTGTTTCTTGACGATGGTCCGTCAAAAAATTCAACAAAATCTGTAGTACAATTAATTGTTGGTTCCACCTTGAATGGACACAAAATAAAACATGTTTTTATCATATTGTTTATTAAGCTTAAATTATAACTGTTCATCATATTGAAGAATAAAAATCGAGTGGATCAAGTGGTGGGTTGTTTTGTTATGTGTTAGCATGTACTCGACATGTTTAATTTTAACCAGCACAAACAGTCAATAATTGATAGATTTGCAAAGGTGCTGCTCCAGAAAATGTTGTGCGCATGCTCACAACAGTCAAACGGTCGGCACTGCGGAAGCGACAGTGCTCTGTCTCCCTCGCAGCCTCGTGTGCTGCTTCCTATGTGCGCATGCGCACAACAGTCAGACTCCATGTCGCTGGAAGTGTGAAGCGCACAGGTCCACCAAAGATTTTGGTATCAATTGGGGGTCCCCCAGTAGGGGATGGCTACTACTTATATATACTACTAGTACAAGTTAAAGAAATAATTTAAAAAAAAGGAGTCATTATGTAGTATATTAAATTTTATCGGTAATATGAAGTTTAAATAGGGGGTGCTGCAGTTCCACAGTGCCTATACGTGAGCCCAGTGGCGGCTCACGTCATTTTATCAATGATGATGAATAAAAATCAGAACATAAACATCAGTACTTACTTCAAAAACGTTCGCGTGAAAAGTTATTTGCGTATTCGTTGCGGTTGTAATTCGGTAATAACAGTCCGTACTGTTCTGATATAATTGTGGGTAGAATGGACTAACAATATATCCGGAATTTCCATTGTAGTTAGGTGTTGGGCAATTAGGATCGTCTCCTGAAATAATAAATGCATGTGTTAACAAACTATTTTAAAATTTAAAATGTTTTTTTTTGTGCTGTTGTTGAAAATATATTTTACCTATCTCATATACGATATTGTCCTTCTATTCGATTCATGTCCTTCTAAAATCCAGCGGCATTTCCAGTGAAGTCAGAATGAAAGTATACGTAGACTTCATTGGATGAGGAATAAATAAGAACACCTGATCGAGCGTTAGTGTATCTGCCAAGATATGCACTGGTTTTGTTTGGCCCGTCGTAAATGTCGATGTAATCGTAATTATTTTCGAGCTAAATGGCAATTAATTCGTAGAAAATGTAATTAATTTTACTCAAGTGCTGCTTTTTTTCAACAAGACGATAACTTACGTTTAGTTTAACGATATCAAGAGTCACTGCAGTATTTGCGGACGTTGTTATCCTGTAATTGCAATTCAAGTTGTTTGCGTAGGAATCGATGAGATATCCTGGACTAACCACTGATCCGAAAGTACCAAACACGTGCTCATCACAGGATTGTTCTTATTTACAAAGGAAAAAAAACTGCATTGCAATAAAGAAGGGATTACAAAAGAAGTACACAATGTTTTTAGTAATGCTCAAACGTTTCTTAAATATTCTTTCATTAGATTTTTTTAGAAAGATCTAATTCTCAAATTCCAAGTTATGGTATTTCAACAATGACATGAATTTCAAAGTGGAAACACAGGCATACAAGCAATTCATTATGCACCTAAAACGTTTTTCTCACTACCTGAATTGATTGTTTCCGCTTATGATCGCTTATCTGCACGTTCACACGATCCCGCAGACGTATCGTGTGAATGTGCACATAGAAAAGCATGCGCCGCTGAAAAAAAACTCGTGCACCAAAACAGCTGATTCGGCCTCGTGTGAACGGGGTGTTAGGTTGTTCAACTAACTATGGTGGCAGCACCTATACTTGAAAATTTGAGATTCTAATTTGGGAAAACGACACTTTAAAAAGGTTTATTATATGTCATTTGTATTACTTTGAAACTTGGAAATTTGGGAACATTTGCTGATATATTCTCTGATGTGCTGCTAGTTCTTCACGATAGAAAGATCCAGAGTACATTTAAGAAACTTTAAATTTTCTTACCAGTTGACTTGAAGTTGATGTCAAACCCAGTGTATTGTGAATGCGAATTGGCATCACTGACAAACTTAACGTAGACTTTGTTAGATGAGGCATCTAAGTGAATGTTAGACTGTAGACCAGTGTAACTACCCATGGATCTAGAACTTGTTGACGGTCCATCGTAAATATAGATGAAATCATACGAAGTTTTTAACTGCATGAAAATGTCAAATTAGTATTTTGTTTTTAAAAAATGCGACTTAGCAAGGCCGTATATATGGTGTGGGAACTTGGGGATAAATTTCCCCCCGAAATACAAGAAATTTTACAATCGAGGGATTTTTCTTAGGTAAAAGTACGATTTTTACGGTAGCTATTTTTAGATAAAAACACATTTTCTGCGGTAAAAGTGTGATTTTTCTAAGATAAAAATGCAATTTTTTTAATATAAAAACGTACCTTTTATGCATTAAAAGTGCACTTTTTCTGATTTAGAAATGCACATTTTTTTTTTAGAGAAAAAGTGCGATTTTTAAGGGAAAACCCAAATTTTTCTGTTTTAGAAATACAATTTATCTGTCTTAAAAAGAGCAATTTTTCTGTTTTAAAAATTTAATTTTTATCTGTTTTAAAAATGTAATTTTTCTGCATTAAAAGTGTGATTGTTCTTGGGTAAAAATGCACCTGTTTTAGAGTAAAAGCGCGATTTTTCTGCAATTATTTTGCATTAAAAGTACTTTTTTTCTAAGGTAAAAGTGCGATAAAAATTAGTACGATTTTTCTTAGGTAAAAACGTAATTTCTATTTCATGCATAATACTGGCTATCCTAAATATATGGCCAAAATAGTCCACTCCAAGATTCTGGACCCTTCCCCGCCCCTCAAAAAAAAATGTGTTGACATAAACGGCCTTGTGACTTAAGCTTGGGTTATGATCATAATACATATGAGTTGCTTACATCTACTTGAAAATCGAGAGATACGGTGGTGTCTTCGGGTGTGGTTATAAGATAGTAACAAGTCAAGCTTCTACCATATTCTCCTGGATAACCTGGACTATGTATGTTACCTGAGGATGCATCCACGCTGCCTCCACATGGATCTATTAAGATAAAGACAATGACAAATTTTGTATGAGAATTTGAGAAAACATCACTAGAGTGCATTTCCTCTCATAATTAAATTTTTTGCATTATTGTTCAAAAGATTCCATGAATTCAGATTTCAGATTAGTGTTGAACAAAACAAATAATGGTTCTTACCAGCATCAGAAAACGATATGTTGAATCCTCTGTATTGACCGCTGCTACTCGTGTAAAAATAAACAAGAACCTCGTTGCTTGTGGCGTAATAATATGCATTTTTAATACTTCCGGAGAACGTGCCTATAAGTTTACTAGTGGTTGAAGGTCCATCGTAGATTTTAATATAATCACTACTACTATATGTCTGGATGGAAATCAAAAGTAACGTAATTAACTTCAAATGTTAATATCTTGACAATTATCTTTATAATGTCAAAAACGGTTTACTTACATATAAATCAGTGATGTTAATATTTACTCCACCATCTTCTGACGTTGTTATCGTATAATAACATTTCAAGTTGTTGTCGTACAATTCCGGATAATTTGGACTGTGAATACTTCCGGAGGATGCATTATAATATCCACCGCATTCTTCTAAAATATCACAAAATATAATGACATTAACACCAACCTGAATTTGTAAATAATCTTAGCAGTAGCGTAGCGAGGGGTATCCGCCCCGGGTGCAGGTAGCTAGGGGGCGCCATATATGGGGGGGGGGGGAAATCTTGTGGATAAATCGCCCCTCCCCTCACGGAAATATCCAAGAAATTTTAGTGTGATTTTTAAGGTAGCAATTTTTAAGGTACAAACGCAATTTTTCTGTTTTATAAACGCAATTTTTCTGCAAATAGTGATTTTTCTAAGGTAAAAACGGATTTTTTTGGGTTTGGTTTCTGAGTTTGGTTGTATTGCTCCTGGCGCCAAATATCCTCACTACGCCACTGAATCTTAGTTAATGAGGTGAAAAAGTGACCTCAATATATTCGTTATTTCAATGATAATTTCTGAATTTCTAACCTTTCTCGTAAAAGTGAAGCGTAAACCCTGGATAGTGATATTGTGCAGTATTATCGGTGTGAAAATAAATGAGAACCTGGTTGGTTGAGGCTTTAATGTACGTATTGGACCATTGACCAGTGTATCTGCCAAGTTTAGTGTTATTGTTTATTCCGTTGTAAATGTCGATGTAATCATATCCACTTTGTAGCTGCGTGAAAAAGCACGGTAGAATCAATACAAGTATATAGCGATACAGTTTATTGAAATTCATTATGGTTAGTCATATTAAAATTCTCACGTTTAAGTAATCAATTACGACAACTAGGATGGTATCTTCTGATGTAGATAATAAATACTCGCAATCCAAGTTATTCTCATACGGCGTTGGATATCCTGGACTCGAAATGTTGATTTCAGAGCCACTCCATTCTCCTCCACATTCTCCTTCTAATAACATACGTACAATAAAACTAGATAGACTATAGATATGATATCAGATTGAGCATACTATATCTTTTTTATTGCTGATGGTTAAATTGATTAATGAAAACATTTTTTTAGTAATTGCATAATATAATAATAAGCACATTTCCATACAAATGGAATGGGGAATGTCATTAAATGTCTTTGACCTGTATATTACAGAGGCGAAAATAGTGTGACCATGCAACACTATTTTAATGGTCTGGGGAATGTAGCACTACTGCCCCTATAGTTAATATTAATTAAATTACAAACCTAACCTGTATTATTAATTCGAGTTTGTTCTCTTACCTATAGCAGTGAAATTTATGAAAAATCCATTGTCTTTCACGCTTTCATCAGTATAGAAATGAACGAGAACCTGATTAGTTGTGGGGGTCACGGAAATATCGTAATCATGGCCAGTGTATCGGCCAATAAGTGCACTGCTGTTTAAAGCACCATCCCGAATTTCTATATAATCTGCTTTTGTTTCCAGCTAAATGAGAAATTTGAATACGATTTTTTTAACGATTTTCGTCATAACATTTTTTCAAAATTTCTCTATTGAATGTTACTCACTTCTAAGACGACGATCTCAAGAGATACGATTGTGTCATTTGGTGTAGTAATCGTATAATAGCAGTCTAAATTGTTATCGTATTGTTCAGGATAACCAGGACTTGTAATGTTTCCCGACGTACCAGTCGCAAAGCCTCCACATGTAGTATGCACTTCTGTAAAAAGACAAATTTAATTTCGAGAATATAATTAGATGCAACGTATATTGGTTGTTTATAACCAGTCACTGATACTAAATATAACGTTGTTTATACGACATATGCTGAAATTGTAGTATTTATTTGCTGAATTTCATTTTCTGAAATTATTGTTGAACTGAATCAATTCATAAATAAAATTTCGTGAATTATAAAATGTATGTAGATAAGTAATACAATGCATTTTATATTGTTAATTCCGACTACTTTGAAGTTTTAATCTCCATACATTCACAGAATTGCAGTTTATTTACAGAAATGTGATTACTTTTATAGTAATGTAAGCCCAAAACCGTGCATTTCACACTTTTTTTTACAAAATTATTACGATTGATAATACCATACTTTCATTAGATTAATCGGTTATAATTCAACAAATTCTCTATTTAAAAAGTTTAAGAAAATGTTACTATTTACCTGAAATTGTGTAAATACACACCAGTGCAAGGATAATGCAAATTTTAGTATTTTTCGGCATAGCTGTATTAAACTATTTTATGAAATAATTTGCATATAACATATGAAGAAAGCAACTGAAACATGTGATGCTGAAGTTCTTAAGTGAAATTATGACTGAATACGTATACATGTTCTGTGGGTTTATATACTCTGTTAAATAAATTATCAGATTTATGAGTGAGGGTATTCAAGTTTTATCAATAAGTCTTTTCAATATTATGTCAAGTATTGATCAAATAAAGATGGTTTACAGGTATTTACTCCATGTTACACTTCTGATAACAATATCTGAAACAATAGGTATTGTTCTTCAGATAATTTGTGTTGATAAAAACTGCCTTCTGCTTGTCGCACTGCATCATGTTTTACAAATCATGTTTGTACTAATTTCATTTTTCTCCAGATATATTTATATAAAATTAAAACAAGAAGGTAGCTATAAAATTCTCACATTTATTTTTTAATGTGATAGCAGAAATCTCAGAGTCATACATAGAACGGTGTTACTAAAATTATAACAAAACGAATTGTGTAACAGCAAATTCATTGACGTTATTTCCATGCACTTGTTGTGAAATTATGCAAAAATTTGAATTAATTTGTTGCTGATGTTGGTACATAGATGTACCAGCAAGTATGGTATGTTTTCAATAGTGTGTCTGGTGTTGACTGCCTATACATATGATTATAAACAAAAATTACATTGAATATACAACACAATTCAAGATGAGTACTGGATAGCAAGAGTACCGAGCTGTCACAATGAACGTTTGGGTATAACGGTATGGGCATTTAAATATTTAAAATGGGTATTTGTGCGATTGTATTGTAAAGTATTCATTGCAATTGATGCATTATTCCATCTGTTTGTACATCAATTTGTACATTAGGTGCTATACCAAAACAAAAAACAATCTAAATATCAATAAAAACGTTGCAGAAATCCTTGAAAATATTCATTTGAATATCGCTGACTCTACAAAACAATCAGAATACTTAACTCCAAGTCCAAAATTGTAAACGTTGTAGTCATAGTTGTGGTCGATTAAGCAATTTAAATGTCTAAGATTATTTCCTGGAATTGTTTTGTTTACTTGGCTTATCACTGTATATGTTCATATCATATTGTATTACAAATAGTATCTTGAATTTCTCATAAGTTGAGCTTCTGTATGTGAGATAAAATGTGTCAAGTGTCACATTTGAAATATACCTGTAATCTATGATGTTTTTTCGGTTACTCGACACAGGGTTGCCACAAACTTCAAAATTTGTTTGTTTGTTTGTTAGTTGATATTTCTGAAACAAGAGGGCTAAATACCAACGCCAGGGGATCATTTACATGGTAGCTCAATTTTTTCAATAAACTATAGAAAAAATACGTTTTTAATAAAATAATCTACTCATCAGATGAACATCTTTAATGTTTTTTAATCATAATTACAGACCCTTCAAAGCACACTGGTTGAAATACACTGTAGTTAACAACGATTAACATCATCGAGGAAAGAATGATTAAAGTAATCCTATTTTATTAGCACGAATGCATTGTGGAAATAAAATAGTCAAAATAACCCATTTAGCATAATCATTACAGAAGCACATCTTAATAACATAATAGTATATTAATTTCCTCGCTTTATATATTATTAATTGTGCAGTGACGTTTTAAACTCATCGTAACGCAATTTACAAGTATTTATACTTTTTATTGGTTTTTTCAAATTATGCTTAACATTCAAACCTTGTGTCACAAACAGCTGTATTGATTTGATGTAAAAAATATGTTTCACGAGCCATGCAAATAACTGGCATGGATATAATTTTTGTCCACTCCATGTTAAATTTTAAATATTCAAGAAGTTAATTTGATCAAAGCTAATAACGGAGTTGGTTTCTTGTGAATGTAACGTAGTTATTTATCTCTGTTGTAACCTGAAAAGATAACAACAAGTTGAAATAAGTACAAAATATCAAAATTATACGACATGTACTGTATATAGCTGTATATGCTAAAATCAATTTTTTTTTAATCAGTTTAATAGAAGTTGCAGGAATCTTCTTATGTTGTAATTGGTGATTGTAACTTGTATTGTACTATTTCTAATCGCAATCTAAATCGCTGATTATTCTAGTCGAAGTTTTGCGCAATTTCGTAAGTAGCAAGTAACGGTTCAATACTAACTCGCAATGTATGTTATGCTGAATCCTGGATAAACATCGGACTCATCTGTATAAAACAGAAGGTCAACCTCATTTGTTGTTGCTAGAATTGGCGTATACGGATCTATTCCACAGACGGTGTCTATTAAGTCATCATTGTTCCTAGGTCCGTTGTAGATTCTCAGATAATCATATGAACAAACTGTATTAGGAGGTTGTCCTAGCTACAATGCAAAGGAATGCAAAAGTAGAATCAGACTATAAGTTTACAATACTAATGACAATTGATAAATAATAATTTTTTTTTCAATCTCGATATCAGATTGAAGGGTGGAGAAGATTTGTTGTTATATATTAATCCCATCACCAACTGATGATATGTTCACATACATCATGTGAACATAATCACACAAAACAGTTGTTATTCGAGATAATCTCCTTTCATACCATCATGCAGTATGATACTCACATTCAGATAGTTTATTTGGAGACGAACTTGAGAACCTAGTGGAGTCACAATGTCATAGTTACAGTAGGCCATATTTGCATAATTTGAGAGAGGATAACCGGGACTGTAGATTGTCCCGAAATTTCCATTGTACTCCATCAGATTTGGACAAGGGTCTGTGTAAGAAAACGAAAAAAGCATCCTTTGGAAATTGATCGATTAGTTTACCAATCTTTTTAAAAGTTCATTTCATGTTATGACGTTTTTTATGTAACTCGTTATAATTTCAATTTAAATGTTGTGTGAACAACAAAATACTGGGTTGTAATTTTGGGTCGTATATTTGAGCACTATTAAGATAATTGTTATTTTGGTTTTTTTTAAAACACTTAAATATCATACAATAAATATGAATACAGTTATTCAAGTTTTATGCACTTTTTCAGTGTTATTTTGATATTCTTGATCTGATCGATGGTTTATGAACTTTTACATTCATGTCTAAGGAATTAGCTTTTCATTCTTTTTTGTGATGAAACTTCGTTGAAGTTTGGATGGCATTCAAATTTGAACTGCATACATTTCTTTTTACAGATATGTACGTGAAAAAGTAAAATGTATGACAGTGTTCCTTCCCTCGTAGTTATTATAAATTATTAAAAAATCCAAAAACAAATCCAAAAACTAATGCATGCCAAGTGCCAGGTGGGCTGAGTCCCATGCAATGCATATGCGCTTAGTATTTAGTGTATCATTAACTACATAACTATCTTTAGAAATATTGAGAATTAATTTAATTAACTTAAGGATTTCTTTGACTTACCTATATTATACGATATGTTGAATCGCATTCCTTCACTACTGCCTCCCGTATGAAAATGAACGAACGCGTCATTGGTCGAACTTATAACGTCATAGAACGGGCTTGATCCGCACACTTTAGATAACGTTTTGTTTCTGGCGGATGGCCCGTCGAAAATTTCAACAAAATTTTTAGTACAATTATCTGTTGCTTCCACCTTAAATTTATATAAAAGGAAATTTATTTAATGCACAGTTTAGTCGAAGATTTCAAAGAAAAGAGCTTTTCAATGAATGCAATCAAAATTATATCCTGAGAAACTAATCTCATTACTTATTACTTTCATATTGGCTGATAAATTCAAATTGCAGCTTTTTTATGAAATGAGAAAATATCATTTGAAATAGAATCTATTACGTGTGTGATACCTATTCGATATAACGTTCTGATTAAAGCATTGAAAACTGTACATAAACTATCAAAATTTGGTGTATTGAAATCCATTTGTATATCAAATCAAAGCACTGATGTGATTCAATTCAACTCAGCACACCACAGTCAACAAATGAATTCCATATGGTAGGGGAGTGGTACCTAATTTCAGGAGAATGATTCTACGTCAGTAGCGACTTAGACATTATTGTTAGATTGAATTTGTACCAAATCAGGAGAATAGCCAGGTAATTCCATCGTCTAATCGGTTGCAAAAAGAAGGACCAATAGTAAGCATCCGTCTTGGTGGGAAGCTCGGTCAAAGGATTAGGCGTTAATATATGGGAAACGAGATGTGAATTAAGAGAAAGATTAAAACGTTTGAGTACCCTGATGTATGATGTAGTACGATGACGCTCGTCTTTCTTTAATCGGTAATTTTGAATAAGTACTAGCATTATTATACGAGTACCAACATAAAAATAATGTAAAATAAGTACATAAACATTAGCAGGATTGGTTGTCGGTACTTACGTCAAAAACGTTTGCGTGAAAAGTTATTTGCGTATCAGGCGAGGTGGTAATTCGATAATAACAGTCCGTATTGTTCTGATATTTGTCTGGGAAGTGTGGACTAAGGAGAAATCCAGACGTTCCATTGTAATTAATTTCTGGACAGTTGAGATCGTTTTCTGGAAAATGAATGCATTAACCAACAATGACTAACATTACATGCACAAATTGTAATTTTTTTTTTTTTTAAAGTAATCTTACTTCTTTCATAAAAATCGATGTAAAACCCTTCGTCAGTTACAGTGTAGTCCGTATGGAAATGTACGTATACTTCATTGGTCGAGGCGTAAATAATAACATTTGATTTGGTCGTTGTGTACCTGCCTATAAATCCACTGGTTTTGTTTGGCCCATCGTAAATATCAATGTAATCGTAACTATTTTCGAGCTAAATGCAAATGCGTAGATAATGTATTTAATTATACTTATCTGCTAATTTTCAAAGTAAAGAAAACTTACGCTTAGTTTGACGATATCAAGAGTCACTGCCGTATTTACGGCCGTCCTTATCATGTAATCGCAATTCAAGCTGTTTGGGTATGGCTCGATGAGGTATCCTGGACTAAGGATCGAACCGATGCTACCAATCGCATACTCCAGACAAGGTTCATATTCTTATTTAAAGTAGTAAAAATTATGACGTTATAATAACGAAAAGAAAACAGTCACAACACGAAGGAAATTTTGTATGGAAATTTAGTTTTTTGCCGTTATGTTAATCAATTAAGTGGGTTATTTGTGTTTGATCACCTAGGGGTGCCTCGCCTATTAATGTTAAATTCATTTTTTTTCAGTTTCATTTTTAATTATCAATTTCAAGGCAGTGGATTATAAATTTTTGCAGTACATTTGTATATTATATAATTTTGTAATAATTATTACAAATTAGTATCACAATAAACTAGAAATTGCCTTATCTTAATTCTAGTTTGGGTTGATTAGGCGAAGTTTCAGGTCCTAAACAATAGAGAGATTGAGCCCGCCAACGTTAACGAAACGATAACGTGAACGAGGAACAGCGCTGGCGGCTGGAATGTCAAGGACTACCCTATGCAAAGCATGGTATTCCAATGACATTCCTGTTTCTCGTTATCGTTTCGTTAACGCTGGCTCAATCTCTCTATTGTCGGGGATATATCCAGTACACACACAAGTCAAAGGAAATTAAGAGGAAGTAGAATAATAATTATGGAGATGAAGGAGCAAAGTCGCGGCCGATTTTTAGAGGAACAACCCCGACTATTTCCTGGAAACAACTGTGGATAGCCGACCAGGGTCTTCCGATTGGCAGACGGATAGAGTAACCGCTTCTAGTTAATATACACTTTTAAAAATGTTTAGAATGTATTCAGTGCGGTGGAGGTATAGTTGTTATCCCTGCATAATGGCGCATTTTTATGTCAAAAGTTTGACTTAAAAGTATATATATATACGTCATCAATACAAACAGGCAATGATTTAAGACAAAAGTTATGGTAGGCCCCTACTAAAACACGGTATTGTATCTGTGGATTGCTTTGAAAAGGTATGGGAAAACAACTTTAAAATGTTAGAACATTTGATGACATATCCGGACGTGTTGTTTGTTCTTCAGAATAGAATTGAAAGACGAAGCAAATTTAATAAACTTGAATATTTCTCACCTGTTTCCTCGAAGATGATCTCAAATCCACTGAATTCTGAATGCGAATTTTTATCACTGATGAATTTAACGTAGATTTGGTTAGATAAGTAATTTAGGAGAATGTTAGAATAACCAGAGTAGGTGCCTATCGTCTTGTAACTTGTTGACGGTCCATCGTAAATTTGGATGGAATCATACCCATTGTGCAACTGGATATGATAAAATTCATTTTTGTTAATAGTGTAGATGTGACTAGTGGTTGAATAGTGGTGAATAGTGGTGCATAGTGTGAATAGTGCAAAACATATCAGGTGCTTACATCCACGGATACATTAATAGATATGGTTGAGTATTCGGACGTAGTTATAAGATAATAGCAAGTCAGGCTTCTGCCATATTCCCCTGGAAAACCTGGACTATGGACGTTACCGGAAGATGCAACTACACTTCCTCCACATGGCTCTGAATAGATAAAGAACAAGCACATTTAGAAAGAATACAGAACTTCCTTTACACTTTTACTTGAAAACTAGTTTGCTGATTAGAAGTTTAACAGATATCATTAAAATAATGTCTCCACTTTACAAACACAAAATGGCATGATAGATTTAACGAGTCTATAAATTCCCTTAGATTATAAATAAATGTCTCGCATGGTCGCTTTCAAAGCGATGCAACAGTTGCGGTCCTGCGGAATTTTTTTATTACAATAAATAGTATCTTTCTTGACTTAAAACAAACTAAAAATTGCAACTTCTTACCAGCTGCAGTGAACGATATGTTGAACCCTGTGGATTGACCGCTACTATCCGTGTGAAAATAAACGAGAATCTGGTGGTTTGTGGCGTAATAGTAAGGATCTATGACACCTTCGGAGTACGTGTCTATAATAATCTTACTAGTGTTGGACAGCCCATCGTAAATTCTTACATAATCAAGATAACTATATGTCTGGATGGAAATCAAAAGTAATGTATGTAATTTCCACGATTCCACCCAGATCTTTGTAATATCAAAATCAGCTTACTTACATAAAAATCTGTGAAGTTAATATTTACACCAGTACCTTCTGGCGTTGTTATCGTATAATAGCAGTCCAGATTATTGTCGTACATTTCGGGATAATTTGGGCTGGTAATACTTCCAGAGGATCCCGTAACATTTACGCCGCATTCTTCTAAAATATTAGAAAATATAAGGAAAATATCACCAACACGAATGCATTTATTCTCGTTTGCAATTAATTACATTTTAGCTACAAATTTGAACTCATTCTCAAACAAAAAAAATGATTTATTTTCCTTGGAGAATTCTGTTTGCATATCACTTTTGTACTCTGTCGTTAAATCAATCCTAGTTTTTATAATTCTATAGCGCCTTAAGAAATGATTATCACTGTGAAATTTAAATATTCCCCCGTAGAATAAAACGTTTAAAACTAATTAGGTTTTTTTTTAAATTAATGCAAATTGTCAGTTTAATATTTCTTTAAAAAATAAACTTTACCAGAATCAAAATCAAGTACACATCTTCTACAAATTGCTCAGTTGCTGTTACTAAATTATTATAATCAATCGCACCAAACTTTCACTAGATTAATTGGTGATTAACATCGTTCATTATAAAACAGTATGTATGCTAGTTCAAGTGAGTTGAAATTCTTTATATGAAAAGTTGTGAAAATTGTAATTATTTACCTGAAACTGTGAACATGCACGCCAGTGTAAACATAAGGCCAATTTTAGACATTTTCAGCATATATTCATTAAAGTAGTGTCTGAAATAGTCTGCATATACAGGACTTAGCAAGTGAAGTTCCTCAGTGAAATTATGACTGAATATATGTGTATAATGGGCTTATATAGTTAGCAAAAAAATCCTTGCTGAGATTTACCAGGTGATAATAATTTTATCAATTTTAAAAGTTTCAAAAAATTGATTTTGCAAAGTGTTTTTATTTCAGAAAATGTATTTAATCGTGTATTATGGATTACAATACTGATAACAGATTAACTAATTGAGTTATTATCTGAGTTGTTCTTTTGATTGAAAATTGAACATAACTGTAGGACAGCAAGGATTATGATTTTTCAACCCAGTTCTTTATATATCACTCTATTCACAAAACGTTTCGGCTTTTAAGCTTTGATCAGGTACTCTACTCGTCTACTAGAACATTCCCATATCAATAAGCCTTGTCCCTCAAAAGTAAAGCCGAAACGTTGTGCGGAAAATCATGTTGTCCACATTACCACTTGATGGAGAGACCAACCATAGCATTAGATGAGGTATGAATTATAACTGTTTATGTGATGATTTAAAAGAAATATTTCATTCGTACATTCAATATATTCAATATATTACACAACATCCAAGACGTTACCATACGTCTTTAGACTGACTTTAAATGTAAATGGCGGGAAAGGAGAAGCATGGCCTTGAACTACGCATTAAGTGCATGCGCACTTATGACGTTCAGTTAGTTCATTGGGTAGTTCAAATCAATGTTTCTCACTTCCCGCGATTTATATTTAAGGTCAGTATAAAGAAGTATGCTTACGTTGGGTGGCGAATACTCTCGTCAAAATTATCTCGTCATCGTTTAACGTGGCTGGCTAAAACTCTCTAATACGTTCAATAGAGAGTTTGAGCCAGCCAACGCCTTAACGTTAACCTTAATGATAACGGCGGGAAGGGAGGAGCCAAGGACTTAAGTATCCAATGAATTAACTGAACGTCACGAGCACCCATGACGTTCATTGAGTTCATTGGGTAGTTAAGTCCGTGGCTCCTCCCTTCCCGCCGTTAACGTTAAGGTTAACGTTAAGGCGTTGACTGGCTCAAACTCTCTGTTTCACAAACTTGCCCAGTTTACGTTAAATTCCCTAAGTCACATTTAGATTTTTTTAATGATCTTTCAAAATTTCCCTCATAGCAGAACATCCAGTAATAGGTGCCTTAATAAATATCCAAAAATTATCAATTGAATAAAGAATAGAACGAATTTGGATTAGTGTGCGTTCAGTTTTCCTCGCGATTAGGCGTGTTGTTTTTATGTAAACACTAATTATCTATCTTTTAGATTTCCTGAGAAAACGACCTTGTGGAAAAAAGCTTTTTAAGATCCGTGTAATTTCGATTTTTGAAAGTGAACTATCATCATGAATCCGCTTACAGCTTTTATTTATCTCTGTTGTAACCTGTAAAGATTACAAAAAGTAATCATTACGGAATATCTTAATCATTTGTCATGTACATAGGGGCATATACCTTGAAAAGTTCAAATATAGATTAATAGAAGTTGCGTCATTCCATAACTAACCTAACAGCGATATCGCTTTAGGTCTGTTGTAAGTTTTCAAATAATCGTATGAACATTGGGAAGATGCATCTCCTAGCTACAACACAAAGGAAAGAAAAGCCCGAGTATGATTACAGTGCGGCTATAATTCCCATTCTAACTATATATATGATCACAGCTTTTACTATACAGTGGAATTTTCGTAATATGGTCACGTTTGGTCCAGGTCGTTTTAATAATAATAGCTGGGCTTTAATTTAAATTTTAAATTTCAAGCAGTACAGACTGTATACGAATTGCATTTATTTACAGTTAAAAACTCGCTTGTTTTTCTCAGGATTTTTTTTAATAAAAGTTGATTAATGTAATTGACAAATACGTACTGTGATTGCAAGTCATTAGCTCTATTTTGCACACCATGCAAGCCAAACAATGCTAAGTGGTAATCATCTTAAGCACTTGTTGATGCTTTTTGTGCTTGTTTCATATTCGTCCCCTTTACAATAATTTACATTTATAAGCTTTCAAACTAAATCTGGTAAATTGTCAGCTTCAGTAGTGAGGAAACTATCTTAATATTTTCGTTAAATGCCATTCATTCTATCAAATTTATAATATTCATATCAGCTAGTTGGTGCATCAATTTTAATAGTGTATTCCAAGCATTCTATTTTTTTATCTTACATGAATTTTCCATGAGAAAAACAGTTTCAAATTATAGCTGGAGACACTCGATCGATAACCTTAAACGAGAGAACAATAAATACTTTTGATTTCGGTAACTACAAAAAGTGATCGATAACACTATCAGTGATCACAGTACGCAGAATCACGGTATACATTTATTTTACAACAACAAAAACATTCCACATAAGTATTTTTGAAAATGTTATTGTTGTTCAGATAATGTGTTTAAATTTATTTTATGGATTCACATTCTAACAACAAATACATGGGCATGTCCCAATCGCTGTATTTTCGATGTCATAATTGCAATGGTCAAAACTACCAACTGCCTGTTACTTGATATTTTGTTTTATAAATCGTTTTATTCAAATGTACAACGTGAAACGCAACTTGTTTACAATATTTTAATTTTAAACTAGGACCTGTCCATTATAACGTGTAATTACATCGACTGTAATACTTGTGCCTCACCAAAATATTTAAGGGATTCCGTTATGTTATACAAAATATAAAAGGGGTCCATGACTAAATTTAATTGTGAAACGCTGCATTAGACTAATTACAATTTCGATAGGGATACACAGATTGGTATCTGTGTATCAGATATGGTATCAGATTGGTATCAGATACCAATCTGTTGTATAAGCCCCGTTAAGGAATCACACTTGCCCCTTCATCTCAATACATTTTACGGAAAGTTATAAAAAAAAACTACAGATAAACGGATTTGGATGCATGCGTGTGGAACGTAGAAAGTTTGGTTAAACTCATGATTAATGCTGTCATATAAATACTCATTATCTGTTACATTTTCTGGGAAATCTGAAACGACCTCATTCTGGGAATAACATCGCTAATGCCTAGAACAGCCCTTTCCAGCAGGCAGAAGTTATTATGAAGGCCATGGGCAGTGGAGCAGTGATGTCATTGAAGGAAAGATGAGGGATCAGATGTATCACTCAATCGGTGACCAAGGACAATTTAAATGCTAATGAACCTCTAGTTACATTGTTTTTTTTCATTTTTTATTATAAAATAACTGTTCCAGAACGGCGAGATTTAATACAGTCGAACCCGCTTAATTGCACAAACCGGATAAATGCACATATTTTTCAAGCCCCATATGCAATTTTTGTATGGAATTGTGACCGGATAATTGCATTAACCGGTTAATTGCACATTTTCGGCATGCGGGGTCGCTGTGAAATTAATCGGGTTCGACTGTACATTGAAATTTGTATCAATGCTTAATCCTATTGATAAAAATCATTTATCGTTCAAATTCAAATTATTTCAGTTCCAACAGGTCCGGGTTATCCATTGTGTTGAGTGTTACTGAAGATTATAGATCCTGGACCTCTGAGGTCTTTCCTTCCTTAATTAATTTTTTTTTAAAACGTGGTATATATCTATTGGTTTTTGAACAATACATTGTTGTATTTTGAAATCAAGATGATAATTCTAAAAAGATAGTAATGATATTAAAATGTTTGGCTGTAAGATGATGTGGGATCCCAAACATCTGGAGGATATTTTTGGTTGAATCCGGCCTTGCATGAATTCAAGGGTTTTCCCCCCAATTATTCGAATCATTGTCAACCTATATGAAAAGGGTTGGGAAACTAATTTTTACGACAATTGAGTAACTTGTTTGTCAATATTTTGCAAAATTCTTGTTTTGTAAAAACGGTAACAAAAAGTGCGATGTTAGTAATTTTATTTTATTCGAAATGCGCAAAAATACGATGAGTAAACTTCGATAACTGGGTAAATACGTGTTATCTTTTGTTATTATTTACAATATATCGATTTAAAATCTATATCTAATAAATCGATTAATATTTTTAAACTTGGTGTATTTTTACACTGATAGAATTCCCCTGTTTTTTCGAAGAATTCAGGTTATTTATTTTTATCAATGTCATGTTTGGGAGACTACAAAACATGAAAAAAATCACCTTAACATGACATTTCAATTTATCAAAAGTTGCTCAGGTAATGTTTTTAAGAAATTTCAAAACTTTAATTAAACGAAGTTTGGTAACTTTAGGATGTTTTAGGTCCATAGGTATAGTACTCAGGATTTTTTGCTTCAGTGGTCAGGTGTCGGAAAAAACAGTTTTCCAGAATTCTGACTCAGCACGTATAAGTCGCATTTTCTTTTAGGAGGGTTAATTTTAAAACGGAAATCCCGAATGTTAGCCAATAGAAATGTGCGTTGCTTTTTTAAGAAGTCCTGCTTCCTTAATCCCTGAGGTGCACAATTTCCCTTTACTTTATTTTTTTGTCCCAAAGACAAGCAGGTAATCCCAAATTGACGTCATTGCTGGGTTCAAAACCCGCACAATTCAACCAACCAAGATCCACAAAAATGGTTTGCGACTTGTTAGCAAAGGGGGAAAAACGTATAGTTGCGAAATCGGGATGTTTGACCGAGAAACTTGAGGAAATGCTGTTTTCCCCAATTGATTAACCTACGATTTTCAGAATCGTTTTCCCACAATTCTCACTATTCCATATAGGTCGAAGAGCTGCTGTACAACCCACCCATTGCTACGTCATTCGAACGCCCCTCTCCATCTGAATAAATAGCCTGTTTTTCTGCGCAAATTCATCCGAATCATTAGTCTCTATATAACATAAGCAAACATTTTCAATAGCGTCATTAATTGTTTGCTGAATCCAGTAATTAGAATCCTATATGCAGATTCAATAGATAAGGTTAATCATCTAGGCCTTCGACTTCGCTATAAATACGTACCTGAGTTCACCTACACTTGCATTGACATACTCATTGTCTGACTGCTATCATGGCACTTATCTTACACATCGTTGCAACGTGCATTGTACTTGCTGGACACCATGGTGAGAATTTTTACGTCTTTTATATGAAAATTACAGTGTTATTATGATACAATTAATTTTTTTTATTAATATTTGCACTTTATTTGTTATTTAAAAATTAATGTGTGGTTGTATCGTAACGATTGTCCACCTTCAATTCAACATTTTATTCACTTAATGATGATAGGAAGAGTTGCAGTACTTGATGTAGTATATTACGTAGTTTTCTGTATTTTATCCAAAATTGTAACAGCTTCTGTATACATTCCTTTGCAACTTTGATATGAAAGTTATACTTGCTATACTACGAAATTTTTCCATATTTTATACTAAATTCTAAATTCTAATGGCATCTTTACCATAAAAGAAAGTGTTTTATCATTTCTGCATGTAAGCATCTCTTGGAGTTTAAATAGCATAAATTTCCTGTATTTTTATGACAAATTTCAACGATTTCTATATTCTCCGTTGAATTATACATTGATTATGGACCTATGTTTATAAAAGTTGTATAAGATTGATATAATTTTTATTCCCACATGAGGAGAATACATGTCGTTTAGCTATTTAATTTTCAACATGAATAGTTTTCATTGCTGTCTAATTAATAGCAGTTGTAATTTCTACATATTCCTATATTAAATATACTAAAGTTGAGATGGTTTTGCTAACAGTATATGATGGAAGTGTATAAGCAAACCTATTTTTCCAGTGTCAAATTTACGTATTCCATTCCTATTTTTGAACACCTTTCCTATTTTTAAACACCTTCCCATTTTTAACCAAATTCCCAATCCTTTTTTATTACAGTGTTTGGGGAATATTTATACCAAATGGCATTGCCAGATAATACGGTTGCAGATTGGAGCTATCATGGCACAAATGGTGACTATAAATATTTCTATTTTAATAGTTAATGTAATACAAAAATGTACTGTTTGTAATGTTGCCATTTTCAATACTTGTACAGGCCCGGAATATTGGTGCAATCTGAGTCCACCTTATCCAGAGTGTTGCAAAGCTAATAAGCGTCAGTCACCTGTCAACATCAACATAGGAACTACTAAATATCCAGCTGAACAGTTAACTTATGAAAATTACGATGTTACTCCAAACACAATGGAATTGCTTAATAACGGGCATACTGGTAAGCAACATTTTTTTAAACGATCATAATTTTAAAGATTCTTAAATTAAGGAAATTACTTTTTTTTTCTCTATAACCAATGTACATCTAGATTACTTAGCAAAGCATGTTAAATTGTTTTTAAAAAAATGTTCATTAATGAGGTACTATAGGCATATATGAGATGGTCCCAAACGATGAGTTTTAATTTTACAATGCAAAATTGTGTAATTTTTTAACAAAATACTGGTTTATCAAAATGTGTTAAGAAATCACCGTTTGCGGAAAAGTTTATCAGGAAATGTGCAAATTTTGTAAATTCCCATATTGTATATTTTATAAACAGTGTTGCTGACATCTACAAGTACTAGGACGCCGTCAATTTCATTTAATTATTTCGGGTCAAAAAGAGCTCATACAATTGATCATGTGCATTTTCATTGGGGAAAAGTTTCTTCTCGAGGAGCAGAACATACATTGGATAAAAATGTATCTCCAATGGAGGTAAGTTATTGCTTGCTTAAATAGTTGTAATAATCTAACTAGAATACAATAATGTATATACATAGTAAGAAATTTGCACCATTGTTAAAACTGTTTTTTGGATTGATGAAAAGTGAAGTTATAAGATACAAATCTCATCAGCTACCAATACCTGACCAAGTCCAAATGTGTATCAGGTTCAAGAATGTCTGTATTGTTTAACCATCTGACGTATCTTTTGACGTTTTAGATGCACATTGTCCACAAACGTCCCAACTATAAGTCGTTGTTCGCGGCATCTCAAAACAATGAATCAATCGCAGTCATCGGTGTATTTTTTGAGGTAATCTCAATTTTATGTACAGTATTATATTACATTGAGCTTAAAATTGTTAAGACGGCTTTAACACCGATTTGAATGTTGTCTTATTTCAGATTTGTAAGAGAGATAACCCTCGATTGAAAGGTTTAATAGACAGTTTGAAATTGGTCAAATACCGCGGTGTCAACAGAACTATTACACCCTTCAAATACTCTGACTTATTACCAAGCAACGTCGAATATTATTTTTCCTATAAGGGCTCTCTGACAACCCCACCATGCACTGAAAATGTTAAGTGGTTCGTGATGAACACCAAAGTGCGAATAAGCGAATCTCAGGTAAGGATACACTGGTTTTCTTTTATAATTTCATGTACTTAATATTACATAAAATCAAATTATGGGATTTTTCAAGAAAACTTAAAATTCTATTTTTATTAACGGTTTCTTGCAAATATTAATCTGGGTATTGGTGGGAGTACGCTGGTATTTTAAGCTTGGTTAAAGTAAGTTAGTAACGATTGGAAGCTTTCGAAGCATAATAATTTTGTGTCTGTTGTTGAATTGTGAATTTCAGTTGAACAAATTTCGTCAGTTGCAAGAAAAACCTTTAGCCGAAAATCCAAGTAATGCTTTTCCCATAGTGGACAACTTCAGACCTCAATTTAATCTCCGTGGTCGGACAATCAACAGGTCAATTAAGGAATAAATGGTATCAAAAATCAGAATAATATGCAGTATTTATCAAAAATATTTATTTTAAGTTTCTTGTGGAGGATGGTTTTTATTTCCTTATGTATTGTATAAATGTGTATGCGAAAGTGATTTCTGAAAATAAAAATTCGTAACGTATAACAATAGTATGGATAATTTCAATATTAATAAGAAAATATTTAATAACGGCTCAACGTCACTTTATAAACTTTTCTTTTACAAAGGTCGAGAATAAACTAAGTCACAAATTAACAGTACCATACAGTGTATACTTTTTGCAGCTATCTTCTTTTTAAAATCAACTAAATTGAAATCTGAAAGTTACATAAAGATAATATTGAATTATTTTTTCTCTTGATTTTTCTTTATGTTTTTATTCGTTTCTTTGAGCATTTGTATTTGTAAGAAGTTCATTAATGAAGTTTGCAACAATTTTCACAAACGTTTACTCTCGAGGATGAAGACAACTGCAATTATCACATCAAATAAGGAATAAATACAATATGTATATCTTGAGGCAACGTTATCAGTTACGTAAAATCGCTAGTGTATTTTTAATTTTTACGTTTTTAGTTATTGGTTAGTTTGATATCTTCAATTTCAATGTTTGCATGTTCGGTGGATTTTTCCAGAGTTCATCTCTGTGAGTACTTGAACAATGATATTGGTGCTTGGTTTTTGTCTGGTACTTAACCGACAATTGCTTTTCACAATTATTGTATTTTTGTAAAAAAGTAAATTTGGACAATGACTTTGTATGATGGCACAGGTGTTTAACAGTTTCAGGCTGTGGAATGCCTGCAATCGATTTGCTTGATAATCATCCACATACCTGACTCTTATCGTTCCAGATTCCATACCCAACTTCCACTACAACTACAGTATAAATATCGACAAGATTGTATGGGATACTCAAAAATCTTGGACACAATCCAAGTGACCTCATGACTGGGCAATGCGATTAATGAAATTATTGTGTTCTGTGTCCTAAATTGTTTTGATGAAGTGATTTATTATTTGGTAAGTGATATTTGATACGTCTAGTAAGTGTTTTTTACACAATAAGTACATTAAATACAGAAATAGCTCAGGCAATGTTTGTCTCTTCGCAGATGGTACAATGACAGTTTCTACTCCCTTTGACGTAATCTATTAACTGTTTGAGGAAAACTGCGATATCGATAGGGATATAATGATATGTTTGACAATAATTATAAATCAACTCCACAGGTGGTACGTCCAATCACTCGTCCTATTCACGTTAAGTTCCCAATGCCCCCTCCTCTCATTAAATTCCTTAACGTCATTAACTATAATCAAAGCAAATAATGATCATAGCAACGCAGAAAACTCTTGTCTATGTTACTAGTTGTTATATAAATGCTCATTAGCTATTGGATTTTCTGGGAAATTGAAATGGATTTATTTTGGCAATATCTGGAACAGCTTTTTCCTGTTATTGTACGCAGTGTACTGCGAAGGTAATGAATAATGGATAATTGATATCATTGCAGGATACATTGTTATGATGGATCCTTTATTTTTACACGTACCAACATATTCAAATTACCATTTTCATATCGAAATCTTAATCCGTGCCTAGTTCAATTAATAAAAATGGCTGCTGGTTCCATTACATAACTATTCGATCAGTGTAAATAGATCTGTGATATCCAGTACAACCCCCGTGCAGAAGTCCTGCATCAGATCCGATTGTGCTTCTGCATACCATTTTAATAACGTCAATCTTTGAAATTATAAGCAGTAGTGTATCGGAAGTGGTAAAAATGAAACCTTAACCCTTTTTTTAATTAAATTCAATTTACAGATACTGAATTAACTATTGAATTTAATTGATACATGTACGTTGTCCATTGTATAACAATTTATAATTTTCCCTCGCCACAATAATTTGATATTCAATTTAAATATTGTATATAGTTGAATTCTATATAATTCGTCATTGACACTTTAATGCAATCTGTAAATAAGCTGATGGAATTATATCAAAACCTTTGAAGAAACAGGAAGTTGTCAACATGAAAAGATTCCGTAATACGAATAACGTTGATGCTATGGTAGTATACTTTCCAAGTAATACTTACCAAGTATTTTTAAATGCGAAAAAACACTAATATAGACTTCTGAAACTAGAATAATTCTTGTTATTATTGGAAAAACATCAGATGTCATTTTGGTGTTCTTGTACCCTAATTTTTTAAAGTTCATTAACGATGTTTGAAAAATAAATTTGCATTCGAGATGAACTCTTTTTGAAAATAAGAGATTAAACAAGCATATCTCATATCAAAACTCAAGGGCGCTTATTGTGAATTATTTGCAAAGAGAACAACAGAAGTTACGAAATCGTGATGTTTGGTCGAGAAACTTGAGTAAATGGGTATTTTATTTCATTATTTATCCGGCGATTGTTTCGATATTTTCCATAATTTACTCTATCCAGCACGTGTTGAAGAGTTGCTTTTTATCCCAACCATTTGGGTCTGCATTCATTTGCGCCCTTTTCCATCTGAATATACAGTCTGTTTATCAGAACAAGTCCAAGCGATTATTTAGTCTATCTAATAAGCAGGCAGTTTTCAATAAGTGTCATAATTTATTAGCACTAACAGGATTCAGCAATTAGGAACCTATGCAAATTCAACCGTCCCATCCAGGCCTTCAACTGTTCTATAAATACGTATCTCACAGTTTATCTGCAGCGGAATTGAACTAATTTCAGACTGCAATCATGATACTTGCTATGCAAATCGTTACAACTTGCATTGTACTCGCTGGACACCAGAGTGAGAAATTGTTTTATATCTTTGATATGAAAATTTTAGTTTTTATACGACTCTATTTTATGTAAGTCTAATTGTAGCAACTTCTGTGAGAAAATTGTGATTATTGTATTTTGATATTTGTTTGAATATTTTGAATGTGACTTTTTGTAAAGTGTGAAATTTGCTATACACATTCGTTTTGTATTGATCATCTATGGTGTTTAAGTCGAATACTAGATATTGTCATTTTATAACCAATTTATCGATTGTCTGTATTTACAGTGTTTGGACAGTCGGTGTTTGTGTATAAAGATCGGGTTGATGCTAAGAAGGCTGCAGTTTGGAGCTATCATGGTTCAAATGGTAAATATGATATAATGTTTAAGATAATGCAAAAATGCAATTTTGTAGAACTTTGTCATTTTTGAATGTGCTTAGGTCCTGAATATTGGTGCAAATTGAACCCGCCTTATCCAGAGTGTTGCAAAACGAAAGAACGCCAGTCGCCCGTCAATATCAATATAGGAACTACTAAATATCCAGCTAAAAAGATAAATTATGAAAACCACAACGTTGTTCCAAATACAATGGAGCTACTTAACAATGGGCACACAGGTAAGCATCATATTTTTTATAATTTTTCAATGTATCTTATATATATATAGGTAGGTTTTTCAATGGCAACGTTAATTCAATATATACCTTGGTTGTTTTTCTAATTACTGTCCTTAACATTTGCATATATTAATTTCACAAAATAAACAATTGTATAATACTACAATGTGAGTCATAAAAAGTAGAGACAATTTTAAAAAATCACAACTTCGTGAAAAATGCTTTGTTTTAAATGAAAATAAGAAATTCCTGTTATAAACTGTTTCTCTACATGCAAACATCAGATTACTAGGCAGGTCATATGACGTTTATCAGGAAATTTAGCCTGTGGCGTGTTATGTTGCAATGTTGGAAAAAAAAATCTAACATTGAACTACAATCCTTGGTGCGGGCCCCAAATAAGGAAATCATAGAATTATCATAAAATGTGGCTACTTTCATTACTTTGGAGCAGTTTTTGGTCAAGTTTCATTGTTAGTTACATTTTTTTTCTAAAAAGTCTCAGAAAGTTTTCTAAAAATTCAGCATCAGTGTACTAATTATTCTAAAAAAAATATAGCCTACATTGTAACTACATGTGTGAACGTGTATATTTTATAAACAGTGCTGCTCTCATCTAAAAACGGTCCGAAGCCTAAAATTTCATATCTTTATCATGGATCAAATCGAGATTATAATTTGGATCATGTTCATTTTCATTGGGGAAACGTTTCATCCCGAGGAGCTGAACATACTTTGGATGAAAAGAAATTCCCAATGGAGGTAATTAAGTTATTGCTTGCCTAACCAGTACAAATATCCCAATTATCGTCACATAAGGAAATAGTTTATTTTTCTAATTTATTTTAGTAATTTATTTTTTTAAAGATTTTTTTTTAAATTATTTTTCGAATGTTGATGCTGTAAAATTGAATATTCTTTGCAACAGTTAGTTTGTATTGAAACGATAGTACAGTAGTGATTGACTAAATGCGACTACATATCAATCTTTTATTGTTTTAGATGCACATCGTTTACATGAGACCTGGATATGATACATTGCTTGATGGGGCAAAAGGCAATAACTCTTTAGCAGTCATTGGTGTACTTTTTGAGGTAATTTTGCTTATATTTATTACATATTATGATTAAAATAGTGAATGACAATATCATTCATGATAGCTTCAAAACTGAACAACGCGTTTATCCTCTTTCAGATTTCTAAAAACGATAACCATCGATTGAATACCATTAGCCAAAGTTTAAATTCTGTTAAATACAAAAATTCCAAAAGAGCTATTAAGCCCTTCAAATACAGTGATTTATTTCCAAACAACATCGATTATTATTTCTCCTATAAAGGCTCTCTGTCTATTCCTCCTTGCACTGAAAATGTAATGTGGTTTGTAATGAACACCAAAGTACAAATAAGTGAATCTCAGGTAAGGATACGCTGGCTATCTTAATCATTTTAAATGTACACATTTACTATGGATATTCTCGATCCATATGTAAATTTAAACAGTCGATTTTTTCTTGAATTTACAATTGTCTACAAAAATGTCACCACATAGTATGCTACCTTTACTGGAATACTACAACTTACAGACATCTGAACAAGACGACTTATGTTTTCAAAATTATCATTTTTTTAAACTTTTGAGATAGGATGGTCGATTTCAATTTAGAAAAATTTCTTGTTTGTTGTTATAATTATGAATTTCAGTTGAAAGAATTTCGTCAATTGCAAGAAAAGCCTTCGGACCAAGGTTCAAATAAGGCCATTGTGGACAACTTCAGACCGCTGCAGGATCTCCATGATCGGACGATTCACAAGTCAAAGAATCATTAAATGGTAGCAACAGTCAAAATAATATATATTTGTTGGAAATATTAATTTTAGTTTATTTGGGATGGTGGTTTTTCACATTTTTCTCTATATAGACCAATGTGTGCGGAACAGATATTTATGTGAATAAAAATGTATGACTTTCGATCATAATATCGATAATTGGAAGTATGAATAATGGTAATTAAATGAGAAATTAAATTATGTCACATAAACAAAATCAACAGTGCATAACCACTGGATTAACAGTAATTGAGTTTAGTAGATATTAAGACATTTTGAGTCTTCAAAAATCATATACCATGTACAGAATTTTAGATTACCATTTTATTCAGTCATGAGAAATGGAAACTTCTTCATATATTTTCCACAGGCTGGCTATAAAAGCTTACTAATTAACTAGCTAATTAACTACATTACCATTATATGTAGGCCTCTTCAATTTGTGCAACAAATAACATAATTGACAACCCTGTAGTTAATAAATTTCTGGAAATGTTTCTCTCTCTTCGTTTTAGACTTCCCAGATGGTACAGTTACAGTGTCTACTCCCCTTGACGTAATCTATTGACCGTTTGAGGCAAACTTCAGTATCGATAGGGATATAATGATGTTTGACGATCCCTATAAATCAATCGCACGTACAGGTGGTACGTCCAATCGCTCGTCCCCTTCACGTTAAGTTCCCAATGCCCCATCCTCTCATTAAATTCCCTATAACTCCATTATCTATAATCAAAGCAAATAATGAGCATGCATGGCAACGCAGAAAACTCTGCTCTATGTTCCTGGTTGGCGTGCAATTTGTTATGTAAACGCTCGTTAACTGTTGGATCTTCTGGGAAATTGAAATGGATTCATTCTGACAATATCTGGAACAGCCTTGGCCTAATTGTGCGCAATGTAATGTGAAGGTCATAAACAATGGATAATTGATATCACTACAGGATACATTGTGATAAGGGACAATTTGATGCACTATTCAAAACGAATTCATCTTGAATTATAAGTATTTTTAAATGCGAAAAAACACTAATATAGACTTCTGAAACTAGAATAATTCTTGTTATTATTAGAAAAGCATCAGATGTTATTTTCATGTCCTTGTACCCTATTTTTTTAAAGTTCATTGGCGATACTCGAAAATTCGAGATGAACTCTTTTTGAAAACAAGTATATCCCATATCCAAACTCAACAGCGCTAATTGTGAATTGTTTGCAATGAGAAAAACAGAAGTTACGAAATCGTGATGTTTGGACGAGAAACTTGAGTAAATGTTGTTGTTTTCCATTATTGATCCGGCGATTAATTTTCAGAATTGTTTCGACAATTTCCCATAATCCAATCTATCCCGCACGTGTTGTAGAGTTGCTTTTCATCCCGACCATTTGGGACTGCATTCGTCTACGCCCTTTGCCATCTGAATAAACAGTCTGTCATCAGAGCAAGTTCAAGCGATTATTATAGTCTCTCTAATACGCAGGCAGTTCTCAATAAGCGTCATTATTTATTAGCACTAGCGGGATCCAGCAATTAGGAGCCTATGCAAATTCAGCCGTCCCATCCAGGCCTTCAACTTTATTATAAATACGTACCTCACAGTTTATCTGCAGTGAAATTCACATTATCTCACCAGTCATGATACTTGCTCTGCAAATCGTTGCAACTTGCATTGTACTCGCTAGACACCAGGGTGAGAAATTGTTATTTTTGTTGAAATTGTGATTTTACTCTATTTTATGTATATGTCTAATTGTAACAGTTTCTGTGAGAAAATTGTGATTATTGTATTTTGATATCTGTTTGAATATTTTGAATGGGGCTTTTTGTAAAGTGTGAAATTTGCTTTGCACGTTCGTGTTTGTATTGATCATTTGTGGTGTTTAAGTCGAATAAATATTGCCATTTTATAACCAATTTATCGATTGTCCGTATTTACAGTGTCTGGACAGGCAATGTATATATACAATGATCGGGTGGATTCTAGTCAGGCTGCAGTTTGGAGCTATTCAATGGAGGATTCAAATGGTAAATATTAACCCATATGTTATAATGTATAATATAATGCAAAAATGTCATTTTTGAATGTGTTTAGGCCCTGAACATTGGTGCAACTTGGACCCGCCTTATAAAGAGTGTTGCAAAACGAAAAAACGCCAGTCGCCCGTCAACATCGATATAAGCGCTACTAAATATCCAGCTGAAAAGTTACATTATGAAAACCACAACGTTGCACCAAAGACAATGCAGCTGCTTAACAATGGGCACACAGGTACGCTTCATTTTTTATACATTTTTAATGTATCTCATATATTTAGATTTTTCCATGACAAATTAATTCAATATTACCTGTGTATATAATTTTTTTTCTAATTACTGTCCTTAATTTTGCGAATATTAATTTACAACAATTGTATATACACTAATTGTGGTATGCCCTTTATCATACATAGGACAAGGTTTCATTTTTCAGAAAAGGTTCCAAAAATAAGGAAATTGGTTTTTTTTTTCCTTCCAATTACTGTCCTTAACATTTGCATTTCTTAATTTCGCAAAATATACAATTATATATACACTACACTGTGAGTCATAAAAAAGTAGAGACCAATAAAAAATCGCAACTTCGTGAAAAATGTTTCGATTTAAATGAAAATATGGACTTCCTGTTATAAACTGTTTCCCTAAATGCAAACATGAGATTACTAGACAGGTCATATGACGTTTTTCCAAGAAATTTAGCCTACCTCGTGTTATGTTGCAATGCTGGAAAAAAATCTAACATTGAACTACAATTCATGCAGTAAATGCATGGTGTAGGCCCCAAATAAGGAAATCATGGAATTAACATAAAATGTGGGTACTTTAATTACTTTGGAACAGTTTTTGGTTAAGTTTCATTGTTAGTTATATATTTTTTAAAGTCTCAGAAAATTTGCTAAAAATTCAGCATCAGTGTACTAATTATTTCTAAAAAATGTCCTACATCGTAACACGTGTATATTTTATAAACAGTGCTGCTCTCATCCAAAGACGGTCCGAAGCCTAAAATTTCATTTAAAATGCATGGATCAAATCGAGATTATAATTTGGATCATGTTCATTTTCATTGGGGAAAGGTTTCATCCCGAGGAGGTGAACATACTTTGGATAAAAAGGAATTCCCAATGGAGGTAAGTTATTGCTTGCCTAAATCCCAATTATCGTCACATTGAGGAAATACTTTATTAATCTACTTAAATTGTATTTGCAACAATTTGTCTTTATTGAAACGATAGTGCAGAAGTTATTGATGAAACACGATTATATATCGATCATTTGTTTTAGATGCACTTAGTTTACATGCGACCTGAATATGCGACATTGCCTGATGCGACAAAAGGCAAGGAATCTATTGCAGTCATTGGTGTATTTTTTGAGGTAATTTCACTTTATTTATTAGTAAGTTTAAAATAGTTAACGTCAATATAAAAAATGATAGCTTCAAAACTTAATAACGCGTTTGTCCTCTTTCAGATTTCTAAAAAAGATAACCATCGATTGAATAACATTATCCACAGTTTAAATTCGGTTAAATACAAAGAAGACAAACATGATATTAAACCCTTCAAATACAGTGACTTATTTCCACACAGCCTCGATTATTATTTTTCCTATCAGGGCTCCCTGACGAGTCCTCCTTGCTCTGAAAATGTGATGTGGTTCGTGATGAACACCAAAGTACAAATAAGTGAATCTCAGGTAAGTATACGCTGATTATCTTAATGAATTTAATTTACCAGGTGTTTCTTGCATTATTGTTGCATTTCTAATGTACACATATGTAAATGTGGCACATAAATTTGGGATAGTTTCCATCCATATGTAAATTTAAACAGGGAATTTTTGCTTGAGTTGACATTTGTCACCATAAAGTATGCTACTTTTACTTGAATAATATTACAACATAGACATCTGAGCAAGACGACTTATAATGTTTTCAAAATTATTATTATTTTGAATTGTGAGACAGAACGACCGATTTCGATTTCGAATAATTTCTTCTCTGTTGTTATAATTCTGGATTTCAGTTGAAAAAATTTCGTCAATTGCAAGAAAAGCCCAAGAACCAAAGTCCAAAGATGGACCTTGTGGACAACTTCAGACCGCTGCAGGATCTCCATGGTCGGAAGATTCACAAGTCAAAAGAGCATTAAATGGTAGCAACAGTCCAAATAATATATATTTGTTGGAAATACTAATTTTAGTTTATTTGTTAGTTTATTTGGGATGGTGGTTTTTCACATTTTTACAATACAGAACTATGCATGCGGAACAAAGATTTATGTGAATAAAAATATATGACTTTTGTTCATAATATCCATAATTGAAAGTATGAATAACGGTAATTAAATGAGAAATAAATTATGTCACATGAACAAAATCAACAGAACATAACCACTGGATTAATTCAAAATGTAACTGGAACATGCGCTTTCCACGAATTTCTGACAGTTTAAATGGCAGGTTATATCAAGCTTAATGTGCTCGTTTGTAGAGCAGGTTTAGGAACGTTTTTATGCACTGAATGTTTCAAATTGAATTTTAAGCTAAAGTAAAGCTAGGACTTGATCCCCAACTTTTATTTTTCCGAATACATCAGCACACAGCAAAGAGCCCAAAACAGGGGACTCGCCATCTAGCTTACGTTGTTCTGGATTAGTCAGCTGTTTGTATCTAAAATTCATACAAAATTGTAATATTATTTGTTTCAAGTGCATATGAAAAATGCAAAATATATTTTTGATCAGTGCATGAACCCAGAACTCACTTCTTCAAAGTTTCCAGAGGCTCTATCCGATCCATAATACCAGTTTCAGGATCAATAGTGCATAGAATGCATCTTGAAGTTAATCAATTTAACAATTATATCAGAAATAAAGTTTATTTAGAGATTTTTTTAAATTAAATATTAAAGAGCTGACTTTACCTGGTACATAATTTTACATTTCGAAACACTATATCTCCTATCTTGATGATCCTCAATTGTTCCTGTAATAATAATAATCAAGCCTTGATGTTAATTTATGATCATAAGTTATTTTCTAAATTCCCTAAGTATTGCACCTCAACGTATGGTCTGCATCCTTGGATAGTGAAGCTGGGTCTAAAGTATTCCATGGTGACCTTTTTTTCTAATCTAGTGTTTAGTTCTTCCACTGAAGAGTCGGACATGAGCATATATGGAGCCACATCAGCAAAGATAGCCTACAGAATTATTAATTTACTACCTCTGACATTTCAACTATTAATTAGTAGCATTAGGAACGGTCGTTAATTCATCCTAAAAGGTCAGCTTGATGAATCTTTGATCATCATAGAAATTCATTATTCACTTTATGAACAGTTTTGCTGATTGTTTAGCTGATGAATTTTCAATCATATCCATAGTTCGTTCAATTATTTTAGTACATTATCTGTTTCTTTCAATTTATCGAACTTGTTGACATCTCCTGGTTTTCTGGGACTGTCTTCGTCTGGAAAATAAACCAATCTAAAGTCTGGTTTCTTCAGGTAGTCGCAAATCCATTCTGCTACTTCATCACCACAATCTAGAGCTGTCATAGGTTCACCCCAAATCCTGTGATAAGAAATCGTTTGCACAAATTCACACCTGTTTATCTACAACTGAAATATTTGCTTGACAACACGGCTATTTAGGAATATAATTTATACAACTGTTGTTCAACCTTGGAGAATGAGGGCATGTAGTAACTCAAAAATGAAAGTAGTAAAAGTAATAAATAAAATACTTTTTAAAAAGTGTCCAATATATTTCTAAAGGTTGCGACCGTTTTGTGTCATTAAAATTCATCACTAACATGATTTAAAATTCAACTTATTTTTACTTTACTGTCAATGGTTTCCCAGGTTTGGAAGGTTTCTTCAGTTTATACGTTTGCATATTGGGTGCATCAAGCCAGATATCATCTCCGTGAATAGTCGAGGCAATGAGGATCATGCTTGGTTCTTGTCTGGCAGTCAGGAATTGACCATTGGTTTTCACAATCATAAATTCCCTGGTTTTTTTGTTGTTGTTGTGTGGAAATTGTTAAATTTCAACAATTATTCACTATTGTGCAATGGTTATGGCAATGTACAAGTTCGTTTACATACCTGTCTCTAATTGTTCCAGATTTCATACCCAACTTGGACACCTCGGCCTCTTCCAGAGATATATAGCGACAAGATTTTATGGGATACACGAAAATCTTAGAGACAGTGCCAATCGCATGATATTCTTGCGAATTTTTCCACCACCACCAGAAACCGAAGGCAGCCGCAGCACCAACCACCCCAGCAGCGATAATGACCAATTTGGGCACATTTGACCCTTCTCCATTCGGCTGATCTTCAGTGGGCAGTTTGGGCAAATTGGGCAATTCCTTCATTATTGAAGACATGGCATAGGACTTGTATCTACCAAATTCTGAACTATGAAAATACTTCGGTAAGAGAACTATTTCACATTTTTCCTATATCAGTTTTTCCGTTGATTTTCAAAATGACTCGTTCTTATTTCTCAATTCGAAAAACTTCAAAACACTGTGAAGGTCTAAAACGAACGGTTCCAATGAATGATTTGAGTTGACATATTTCTTACCTGAGTTGTTTTGATTGAGTTATCTAATAATTGTTCATGTGTAGGTTTATTGAAAACTGGTTTCGCAGCATAAATTGACAAATAAACAATATCTTGATCTATAGCTTCAAACAGCTTGCTGCTATTCAGAACTTTAGAACGTCTCGTGCGTTCCAAGTGATAAGGTGTGTCAAAGTGTTGTTTGTAATTTGTAAATTCCAAAAATCTCGTTTTTATTATAAGCAATTTTCAGTTTTTTTGATCAAAATGTTACAAGATTCGGGTATGGAAATTAGTTTTTCTATATTTGTCCGGCCATCAGGAACAATTTAATGACGAATATAGAGGTTCCCCTATACAAATTGTAAATTACGTGTATACGTTTTTTGTATTTTTCTTTATTACCAGCGCCATCTATGGTGCATTCCGTTCAACACGGTAAAATGTTGGCAATCACTATGAGCACTAAAGTTTTGCAAGGAATGCCAAATTTAAGGGGCAATGTTAAATTTGCCGAATTCCTACACGTAAACGTAAAGTGATAAATATGTTATGGAAATATTTATTATAAGCAAAAATACGTTTGTTACAGGAATATTTTATGTGAATTCTTTACCCAAAGTTGTATTAGCAAAAAAAAAAAAAAAAAAATCCGAATTTATACTGTTGCATAAATCGGATCTCCAACTCTAATTACTCCAAGTTTGTCAGCTGCAAGATGGACTCCGAATACGGGAGATTCTCCTTCCAATTTACGATCAGCTGGATCTGTCATTTGTTTATAACTGAAATGACAACAAACACATCGTCATCATTAGTACACAAACATTTTTAAAAACAAACTTTGTACCTTCTACTAGGTACCTTTACGTGAGACGCTGTTTGCTTTAGCCGGAAACGTTGATTTCGGCTGAACTGATTTTAAGGCAAATACGAATAATCAGTTTTTTTTGCATGCGCGGAGTCACATCCGCCGAAATCAACGTTTCCGGATGGAGCTACCAACCTCTCATGTCATTGTACCTACTATATACGTATATAGTTAAAAAGAACGGTCATATCCGAGGTACTTCTGAGGTGTATACTAAAACAATGAATTAATTGTACTCACGTTTTCAAAGTCTTTATTGGTTCAATACCATCTTTAATTCCGGTTTCTGGGTCAATGGTTGTCAACACACATCTACCATAAAAACGTTACATTTTAAACTACTGTATAACAAGCACTGAATACGTTTACATTTTTTTGTATTTATTTTCATAACCATTCGAAATAGAAGTTTAAATTACTTTGAACTTGGGTTAAAGTTTGTGTTCGATAAACAACAAAGTTTATTTATTTTATATTATTATATCACCTGTTGCATGGCTTTACATTGCGGAAAGATGCACCTCCAATTTTGATAAATTTCAGTTTTTCCTGTAATTGAAGACAGATGCAAGCTTTATACAAATTCTTGTACAATTTTTGCCCAATTGGACTGTTGTTTAGAAAGTATAGTCAGATTACCTCATCATATGCGTTGCACCCTTCAACAGCTAGAGATGGACGAAAATTGTGAATGGTGATTTTATTCTTCAATCTGGAATTAAGATCATCAACAGATGCTTCCGATAATAGCATGAAAGCAGTCAGGTCAGCAAAAACAGACTAAGAAATAGACACATTCAGAATATTAAACTCCCAACTGAAGTTTGTTTATGACGTATATGTGTATTGAAAATTGATTTGATTCATACATTGTCAGTTTTTTTGAATCTCGCCCAGTGATCGGTATCTTTTGGTTGGCGAGGGCTAACTTCATGTGGAAAATGCACCAACTTGAAACCTGGTTTCCCTAAAAAGTCACTAATCCACTTCGAAGCTTCACTTCCACAATTGAATCCCATCAAATTCTCACCAAAAATTCTGTGAAATTGTAAACACACTTGAATGATTTGACATGCTCACATTGGAAGAACATTGTGTAAATGCATGCTAAAGTTAGCTTTCTTATGGTAAAATTGTCGTTAATAACAGTAACAACAAATACACGTTCAAATGATTCGTATTAATAGAGAGTTTGAGCCAGCCAACGTTAACAAAACGGTAACATTAATGATAACGAGAAACAGTGCGGGTGGCCAGGAATGCCAAGGATTACCCTATGCGAAGCATGACATTCCAATGACATTCCGGACCGCCCGCGCTGTTTCTCGTTATCGTTATCGTTAACGTTGACTGGCTCAAACTCTCTATTAATTGGTCTATTAAACCGATTTTGATAAATTTATGTAAATGCATGAGTATGCATACATCACTGATTTGGAGAAATCATGACCATTGCAAACATTTTTATCTAAATCGATTTTCAGCTAGGATAAAATCCATTCCGTGACTACAGCTATCTTAAACAAATATGTAAAGAATTAAAAAATGTGATCAAAAGAAACTACTTTGGATTTATTTAGTTCAAATTTTTTTTTTTTTTTTGAAAAAAGTAAAAATCTTTACATTTTTCAAAAAATAATAATTTGGTTCCTATGCATCCAAATCATCCACACTGGATAAAACAAAATATCATTGGTAATTTCATAGTTTTAGAAATGCAGATTTTACGTGACAGCAGTAGGTGCCCCTGCCGCCTCAATATCAGGAGTTTCATCATATCTTCCCATGTTGGCCTTTGGTTTGGTCACTTTGAGAGTGGGCATCTTAGGAGCGTCCAACCAAAGTTCATCACCATGGATGCTAGGTGCAATAAGGAGCATCGTGGGCTCCTGTCGGGCTGTTATGAAATGGCCGTTACTTTTAACTATCATAAATTCCCTGCAATGATAACAAATCATTGATTCATTAGCTTCATTTCTATTTGATTTTACTTTTATTCAACAAATGCATGGTGTTAACTCGCCTGTCTCTAATTGTACCGGACTTGACCCCAAGCTTGGTGACCTGACCTTCCTGAATTGAAATTCGTCGGCAGGATTTCACGGGGTACAAATAAATTGCAGAAACTTTTCCAACAACCTGAAATTTGTCGCAATTTTTCTTCCAAAAGCGATATCCGATGGCTGCTACACTTCCCACCGTTCCGATAATAATGATACTTTTGCCAACGGACCCAAAGTTAGACCCTTCTAGAACCATGTTGACTACCTTTGTGAATCACTCTGTAATAATACGAAGTTACCACGACATTATCCTACAATTTTAACATACCATTTAAATGAACAATGAACATTATTCCCATTTCATACATGTGTTATCGCAAGAAATATATCAAAACAATGGTGAATATTTATAATTAAGGTTTAAATTTTTATTATTGAATGGTGTAACACATTTTGTAGTCACCACGTTTTAACCGTCTTGGATTTCAGCCAAGTGAATACACTTAAGAAGCTGGCATAAGACACTTAAAAACTTCACTGGATCTTATCACCGTGTAAAGTTTAGACTATTTATAGATCGTATTTTGGTGCTTACGTCAGTGAATAGTTAATTTTGAATTGCCTTTAGAAATAGTTGATGGACAAATTGCGAAATTTGGATTAGTGAAATGTTGAAAAAATAATTAGTACAAATTTTAATTGTTGTTCATTATTGGTTAACGGAAAATAGGTGTCAATTTTGATGCAAAAACTTTCAATAGAAACTTGTATAAATAGAACTTCAATAAAAACTTGCATAGCATATGGCATAGCAATTGGGACTTTTACGTAGGTGGTTGACTATAGCCTTATGCAGCTGAAATGTCATAGAAATGCCATATAGTATGACTATCCAGACAACTCCCATATATTCGATGTCATGTGTGTCGCCTAACACACCTGCTAGACAGACATGTGGTGATACATGCGTCAACTAATGGTTTTTAATAAAACATTTTAGCTATTGTAATTCCATGAAAATACTGTACATACACTTTAAGTATATATACAGGCCTATACAGAATTAGCAACGGTGGTACATTAGTACATTTCGTTAATTACATATCGTTTACTACTGTGACTTGTCATTTCTCCCCCGAAGGGCCTTGCAAGGGGAGTTTTGACTTTGAGATAGACAAAAATCGATTTAGCCAAGGTTGAATTGGAAATAAGCTCAACTGAACTATAGGCCTCATTTGCTCATAGAATGCGAAAAATGATAAAAATTACGAATTTTACCTTAAAATGTATGCTGAACTCGCTTCTGGTTGCTTAACTCCTTCGTTTAATCCTCGTCGCTATGATAGATTAAATAAACATGCAGTTTTATAAAGCTGTAGTCGGCAGAGATGACCTCGATTGTAGTTTACTATTCCACTCACAAAAAAGGACTAGCAGCGATGATGATTGCTGAGAAACATGTGTTGCAACGACTAGGCAATCTAATGCCATTGTGGCATTCTCTGTCAGAATATCAACCAGAATTCCAAGAGTAAATTATATTAATTAAATTTGATTAGGAGACAGGAGGTTGTTATGCAATTACATTAATTGAACAATTTATACACTGAAACGCGGTTTAGGATGCGGGGTGATAGGCAAATGTTTAAAAATAATGTGGGCCTACTGTACAAGTTCTAGGAAAGCAAAGATTGTGTTTTATTTATTTTTTTACTTTTTTTTTCTGATTCTTTTGGCAAATTATCAAAGTAACCTTATATAGTTTGTTTTAGTTACTGGATGTGCTGTGCATTGAATATCAACGTTTAATATATTTAAACTTTAAAAATCGCGTCAGTAAATGAATTTTTTATATTTTAGATATAATTTATTGTTCATTACATTACTTTTATTTGTAATATCTTTATAATGCTAAAGAATGTAGCAACTTTAGCAACCTAAAATGAAACTGATTTTTTTAAATATATTGTTGATAGTTGCATATAAATCAGAACGCTAGCCGATTAAAAAACTAATCGACCGAAATGTGGACATGTGCCCAATTTTATGAAAATTCGTTTTTAATCAGCTAAAATTAATTGCATGACTACTTCTGATATTCGTTCTGTTTTGTTTACTTTTTTACGTGAGATATTTTAGCCCAAGTCACCAATGAAAATCTATTCAAATCGGATGAAATTTGCAGATTCGCGACTCGCATAAATTATTCAAATGGATTTTCAATCGGTTAAAATCCATTTTGTGACTAGAACTTAATAAACAGTAAAATTAAATTTCACATTTTGAATTTCAATATCCGCGCTGTTTGTTAAGTGCGCCGTTAGATGGCGTTGCATAACGACTGTAGTATCATGGGATTTTGTTATCGAAATTTCTAGAAATGCGTTGTATTCATTGCATCATTATTCGGTGTTATTGTTTTTCTGACCGTGATTACTAGCGGTGGGGTTTGAAGTCGGACTCTAATTCGTATTAGGGCTAAGTATTGGTAAGAGATCCGATTTTAAATAATAAATAAACTAGTTGTAATGTTGATTTATCGATACGTCATGTGCACGGGTCTAGCTGTCCATTAAAACTTTCTACAATCAGTTTTGTACAGTCTTAATTATAAACTGCAAAAATGTTAATTATTTCCCGCTTACACGAATTCAATTAATATATTAATTGACTTTCTGTTTCTTGTAGGTACAGCCATGATGTTTGCAGCTCGAATAACTTGCTTGCCTTTGGGCGGCCTTTTGAAAGCTGGTGTTAATAATTCCACCGCCAAATTATGCGTGAATATAGCACATCCCTCAAAATTGAATATGGCATTTCGCGTACAGTGTTATGCCAACGGACCGAGAAACGCATTCCGACAAGCAGTACGACGAGATCGAACTTTGAAAGAAATGGCAATGTCACCTGCAACTGACACTGGTATTGACCTTTATCTCTACGCATTGGTTAAAAAAAATTTACAATTTTTTACAAATTTTTTTACAATTTGCAGCATTTACTCTGGGCAAGGGTGCTGTGATGGGTGCATCTGCTCTTGGAATTGGCGCCTTGTGCTACTATGGTCTGGGTCTTTCAAAGGAGGTTGGAGCACTTGACAGATCAATGTATGCGATGCTCTTTGAATTATACTTGCCATCGATACTCTGACAAGATTCAGCATTTGACATAAATATTCATTCTTTTGATCCTGGTAATAGGTTGTGGCCCCAATACGTGAAAGATCGCATTAAGAGTACATACATGTATTTTAGTGGTAGTATCGTCTTCACTGCCGCTTCTGCAGTGGCTGTCAGCCGGTCGCCAGTACTCATGAATCTTATGATGAAAAACTCTTTGTTGGTAGGCTTATTGTGGATAATTTTAGAATGATATTGAAAAGAATAGCATGTAGATTACTTTGACACATCAAACGTTTTTTGAGTTTGCCTTAATTTTTGTTTTTATGGCGTTCTCTTGCCATTTTTGGTTTGTTTAATTTATTAATCCTAAACATATTTAATTTCCAAATTAGGCCATTGGAGTCACTATAGCTGCCATGATTGGCAGTGGGATGGTTGTTAGATCAATGCCGTATACAGAAAGATTTGGATCTAAGCATGTTGCTTGGATGATCCATAGCGGTATCATCGGAGCTGTCATAGCCCCACTTTGTCTTTTGGGTGGACCGATAATGATAAGAGCAGCATGGTACACAGCAGGCGTTGTAGCCGGTAAGTTTATTATGCATTTGTGATAATTTATCTATGCAGATATACAGATTTCCATTTACGAACCTACGGCATACATAGTTTTGTTTCATTTGTATGTTTGATAAAATTCTACCAGAGTCATTTCAGAAATATATTTTTCAGTTGTTTTATAACTAATGATACATATTTGTCAACTTTTAAAGGTTTGTCAACAGTTGCAGCCTGCGCACCCAGTGAAAAATTTTTGAACATGGGTGGTCCATTGGCAATTGGCTTGGGTGTGGTCTTTGCTTCTTCATTAGGTATACGCAGTTGCCATTATTACAAAACTCAGTTTTTCACATTTTATATTGGCAGCAGAATATTTACTGTGTTTTCACGTGTTAGGTAGCATGTTTTTGCCGCCAACAACTGCATTAGGCGCTGGATTGTATTCAATCAGCCTCTACGGAGGCCTCGTGCTCTTTGCTGGACTTTTGTTGTACGATACACAGCGCATCGTCAAGCATGCAGAACACCATCCCGAATATGCAGTTCGTCCGTACGACCCAATTAACATGTAAGTTGAGATATTCCATTAGCCTAACTCCGTGTTTCACAGATAGTTGTTTAACTTTTAAATTGTTTGCAGGTCGATTTCAATTTATCTTGATACAATCAACATTTTCATAAGGATTGCAACTATTTTGGCTGGAGGCGGTGGAAGGCGGAAATAAGCTAACAACACTTCAAATCAATGCTGGTAAATCTTATTTTTAAATATAGTAACTATTGTGCATGAATTGTTTATATTTAAGTTTTATTTCAAGCACCTAGTGCTGTATTCTTTCAAGATTTTTGTTTCCCTATTGTGTATCAGATTCTTCACATTGTAGATATCTGATTAAAATTTAATTTTCATTAGAATTTCAAATTCCAGTGTGCTCAATGTACAGTACAATCATTTTAATATAACATGTTACAACAAAAAGCAATGTTTTTTTACAATTTGGTGATCACCAGTCCGTTTGCATCAACAAGTTTGCAAAATAATGGCTACAGATTTCAAATTTAGCAGATCAGAAAATTCTTTTTGTTTGATTAAGTGGTTTCTTGGTTCTTAATCAAATAATCTAAGGTAGTTTTAAGTGAATTTAGCGCTTCTTCTATTTCCAGCCATTTTCTTTGGCGCTTTAAATCTTTCTTTTCGGGTTTATTCCCAAATCCTATAAGCATTTTAAACTTTTGTTTCATGAAGTTCAGAATGTCGTATTCGTTTTTCATGCTCCGTAGCTCCATCCGAGCTCGATGAAAGCTTAAAATAATCAAGGCTGTAAATATATTCATTAAGCAAAATTCGACAATGACTATAAAGCCCGTAAACAAAGCCCCTCCGAATAACGGATTAACAGTTGTGTAGGGATCAGATAACAGATAACCGACAGAAAACCGAACAAAGTGTAATATGGTTCTCGGAAATGTACGAAAGTCTGCGTGATAAGGTGAAAAGAGCAAGTAGCCGCTGTAAATGAATGCCATTAGTGCTACTAATGTGATATTTGTTAGATCGAAGAGAGTTATTGCCGAACATCTCAAAGTGATCAAAAACGAGTACATGTGTCGATTGAACGTTAGCAGTTTCCATAACTTGAACATAGTTAAGCAAATTATGACGGCGAAAGTATAAACGCACGTTTTATCCCAAAGCACGATGGAATAGAATTGGATGAAGACGTTTTTCTTTTGACTATGGATTTCTTGGATTAAATCGCTGACCAAGTTATAGTAAACGATGTAAAACGTAAATAACAAGAAGCATAACAGTAAAATCACTAATTCCAAATAGTTCCAGACATTCCGAAAATAATTTAGCTTCTGGCGATACATCTTCATAACTTGGTTCACCGAAAATGCAATTAAGAGAAATACTAACAGGAGACTAAAAACTATTAAAACAGAATCAATACTTTGGACATAACCAATCGGGCGAAACGTCCACGACCAATAGTGCGGAATTATATTTCCGGTGGGGGACATTTCAAACCATAATGCAACTACACTGAAGTAATTTGAGTGGACGTTATAAATTGTAAATTCGCAAAAGAAGGCCCTGGTATATTTGTCGATCCACCGTTGTAAAATTAGATAGTTAAGGACCAATCGAGAGTTTCTTAGCGTCTTTCCTAAATCTGCTACAAAACCTGCATTTGCCGGGTAACTCCCTTGGTCTCCTGTAAAATAATAGCAACTTAAGTTAATTCGATTAGTCGATTCAAAACTATCATAGAAACGAAAATTAGGTAAAATTGAAAAAAAAAAGTTCAACAAAAATAAACCAGTGTTGTTAGTCAGACTAATTTTTTTCTGTAATAGGAATGGTCTACATTAATTTCAAATGATTAAAAAAAGAATTTGCATAAAATCCCTTGAAATGCTTGATATAAAATGTTAAATTTCTGTATGATATTTTTCGAAACAAGGTGAAATTTTGAACATTACAGCTACAATTATATTTGATTTCCTTTGATAAATACTTTTCATTTGGTGTTAAAACGAGAAATAATATACGTACCAGTGAATTTTGGGGACAAAATAGGTTCATTGTCTAGATAACTCCATGGAGATTCAGAATTTTGAGACCCTTTTAGTGGCATCCAACGTGGAGCATATGCTCCATCATCATTAGTCGTTTTGCCATAGGTAGAAGCGCACGTATTATTTATTGAGTGAAACTTTTTATGTATTTGACAGCAATCTGCAACCAAATATTTACAATGCATCAATTTTGTGTAAAAACGCAGCTGTTTTTTCTGCATTGAACCTGTAATTTGTTTTAATGCAATATACTCACTTTTCTTCACTCTGACTTGGCGAAGTCTAGCTACTCCTATAAGGACGTGCATATTGTCTGCTAATACCATCGAATTTTCTCTCGTATTATTGTGTTTGTGCCATCCACTCGCATGCAAATTCTGCAAGATTGTCCAATTCAAGAATGAATGCAGAGTAGCTATATCAGATACCTATGCAACAGATCGAAACATGTAGTTTGGCATGTAGTTTGATCTAATTTTCAAATAATCATAAATGGCTTTATGTACGAACATGCTCTAAATAGTTGATTCCATCAAAATGGCCATACTTGTTGATGACAAACATATTTTTGATAGCATACGTTTCTCGATACGAGGTTGGGCTTTTTAGTTCAGAGACAACCATCCATAAACTAATGAAGAAAAGGATAAATCCACAAATGTCCAGGATGCGAGTCGCTGATTTATTCTCTACGTAAAAGCGCCGTTTTAATTCCTGTTAAATGGATTGATTGTTATTAATTTTTTATAAAATTACTAATCGTGAATTCCATTTGATATTGCGAACTTTCTAGTACAATTTTTAAAAACGTTTATTTTATGCAATTAATTTTTTTGAGATTTGAAATGTTAGGCTGACCTCCACTCTGCTCATTTGGAGAGGATAGTAATAACGTGGTTTTTGGGTTTTGAAATTAACTTCTGGTATTGATGGTTGGTTCTTACTGTCCATATCATCAACATCAGGCACTTCATTGTCATCTTGTGTTTTTGCTTTGAAGAACTGCAAGAAAAGTTTTGATGAGAAAATGTGCCTAATGTGCCATACGAATAAAACTTACTATGTCGAATCTTTTTTTCGAAGTATTTGCTCTTACATTTCCAATTATAAGTAACATGGACGTTGTTAGAATAATTATAAATGGATCTTGCAGAAAGATTGTGTGCAAAGATGCTACGCAGATGGACATCAGCCATTCTAAGCTTTTCACTTTTCCAAAGCGTAATCCATATATTGTTATTAGATATATGGATGTTATGCATGTGGCGATAAGAAGTGACCATGCCACGTAAACGCACCAATGGGGAAGCATACAATTGCCTTTGAAGCACAATCGCTTCAGCCCCGAATCTGCTTTTTTGTCAACTTTTGTAATTTTCGATCCTTCCGACATCTCGCCAGATTGTTCGGCGTTTGCCGTTTTGTTAGTGGACATCCCACTAACTTGTTGGTTGGACATTATCTGATGCTCCGGCACTGTCTCTGAAACAAAAATACATTGCTCAGGATGTTCGTTTGTGATTTCGCTAGACTCTTTACTTGTGCTGGCAGTTGATTCCTTGTTTGCGGGGCTGGCAGTCGGTTCCTTCTTGGTGGGGTTAGCAGGTGGTTCCTTGTTGGTGGGGTTAGCAGTTGGTTCCTTGTTGGCGGGGCTTGGATTCTGTTTGGAAGAAATGTCATAGCCATCTTCCACTTTTGAGCGTTTCCTTTCCGATTTTCTATACGAAAGTGAAATTTGACGGTTTATCGGCACTGACCCAATTCATAATTTAGCAAAAGTGAAAATTCCGGCAGAAATTAGTATTGCTTACTTGAAAATGGTTATTATAATCAGCATAATTGGAACTATGATGATGCTAGCTTCCATACCAATGACGATTTGTCTGAAAGATAATGTGAATTCTCCAACTTCTACTTGAGCGCTGCCGTCTTCCCTAGGAATCCCATAAAACATTAAACTCGCAAGCATGCTTAGCAGTTGAGTACAAAATAAACAGCTTAGCCGTTGGAAGCAGGTGAAATTGCTGTTTGATGGTCTGCAATTAGAAAATTTAGGCAGTTTAAATGAGGGATACTTGGACGCCTACAACCCTTTATTTAGAAATTCTTATTTTAGTTTATGATAAATGGTTCAAGAAACAAAATATTGGATAAATGAACTTCCATGGATATTTGTTGTACAGTATTTGTGACATTTACCAACCTATACAGTATGCTGTACAGCAAATGTTTGTCGCAAAATTCTCTTGAAATTTTTTCATTGTATACTACTTTTAATTGGTTTTTCGTTTGACTTTCCATTGAGGAAAACCGAAAAACCGATTGAGTTTTCATTTGGTCAGCTGTCAACCACTGATATATGGCAAAGTGCCATTTCTGGTTCTCTTGCACGTCTTGGATCGTCACCTTTTTTAAATACCTAAAGTTACAAGATTTGCAAAAATAACAGGGAAATTAAGCAATGTACGATCAACTTGTAGATTATTTAACTTTCTTGAAACAGTCTAGTCTATTCAAAGCTCAAAGGCTCGGGTTTCTATAATATTACGTAACAGGGTGATCCAACTTTTCATATCTAAAGGGCCCATGGGCCGCACACTCTGATTGCGGTATTTAATTATTATAGTTGTTATATTTTTTCCTATAAACGTTTATTTGGACAGAAAGAGTGCCATTTCATGGAAAAATGAAATATATTATGTTAAAAATAATGCAATTTGCAATGTTGGACAACCCTGATTTATAAGAAAATTATTCAAAGTCGTATTTTTATAAAGATTTTAAGGAAAACTCAGCTTTGTTTACCAGTGGGGTCTTGTACCGTGGAAGTCATGAAAAATAATTAGCTCATTTAAATTTCCTAATGACTTCTGAGTCGCCAATAGAAAGGAATCCGTATCACCCTGCTGTAACGTTTTCATTTTTTTATGTGCAAGTACATGAACTTCGCTCGTCCCATCATCTCCTACTAATTGAATGGCCACATGGGCAGTCGTTCCAGAATGACGTTGATATCCAGTAGAAACGATGACCAAATAGAAATATTTATGCTGGTGGGAATTATCTTCTAGCATTATAATGCCTTTCTGTAATATTCGGTTTAAATTATGTAGATCACCCTTAAACTAAGACCGGCTTTGGCTATAAGTTGCATGCAACCCGATTGGAATAGTTACCTGTCTCCTTTTCTTATCCTGCTTTCTGGCAAAAGGTATCAACAATATGTAAATGAGGAAAATAGCTGCAATGACCAATAACATTACTGGATTGTCCACTATTTTTAAATACAAGTAAATATCGTTGAATGGGTCGATTTTATTAGGGGCCACCAAAAAGCTGGCCCCAAAGAGGGACATGTGGTAGCACTGGCAATGAAGATGGGATGATGTTGACATTGGGCCCACCTAAAGATGTAAATGTGTTATAATCTATTGGGTTGTTTTGGTATATGGAAAGTGGATTGTGTTCTGTACCATGCAACCCTTTTCAGTCCAAATAGAATAATCTTCATCCCAATAAACACATGTTCCAGAAAGTATTCTCAGTGTGTAGGAGATGTTCGTGCATTGTTGACTATATGTGGTTTCTTCCCAATCCCTGTTCACGTCTGGTAAAATCCCCACATAGATAACTTCTATTTGACCAGCTGTAACGTTGTCGATTGGAAATACTAGCGTGTATGGATTTATCATCTGCGTTGTGTTTTGCCATTCTAGATCGGCTGATTCTGATTTTGGTAAAACATAGCTGTTGTTGAAATGGTTCAAATTTGGTCGTTTCTGTCGCACCAAAACGACCTAAGAAAAAGAAATTTAAAATTCACGTTGTAGAGTCATGGTCCTTTCATGTCTGGATGTATGTCAGAACTGCCAAGACAATTTTATCGATTTTAAATATCCTGATAAATATGGATTTTTTTTATATTTTTACACTTCATTGGTTCTACCTGCAATAAACAGTTATTTGTAGGAATTAATTCCACGATGATGGTAGTATTTCTGTTAGCATGAAATTTATGCACCCTGATGTCGAGTTGGGTGAAATTTTTTGAGCTTTTCAGTTGTACCGAGTCATTGAATAAGTCTCCGTCAAATCCTTGAATAAAGTAAATTAAATTGTTTTTGATCTGGAAAAGGGCAAATTACGCGTGGAACGTACTTTACCTTCTCTTTTAAAGAAAATGTTGACAGATTCCTTGTTGTTAAGAAATTCTTGTGATATGTTCTCTTCAGGCTTGTCAGAGTTCTGAACGGAAACGTTGATTACTGGGGAATTTATATTTAGAGAAGTAGGTTGGGATGCCAATGGGTTCAGTTTGCTTTGTAAAATCTATAAATCGTTACTGTCGTTAATTTATGGTAAAATATAATTGGTAAAACATTCTGATAAGTTAATTCTACCTGAATATTTGTAACGCAATTCTTGTACGTTTGATACGTGCTCTTATCCGGGGATAAAATTACAAAGCTGTTTTCTGCAGTCTTGCCAATAGGTCTGTTCCAAATATCTTCAAATTGTTGGTGAGCAGTCCAAATCGTCATAAGGTTGCCTTGCATTATGTCTTCTTCTTCGCCAGATAAAGATTCGTTTAAAATGTGGCTAGAAATCTCTTGGATAACTTTGAAAAGTTTGTTTGCCAATTCGATTTCCTAATTTTGAAACTATAATTATTAGAAATCGTGGTTGTTTTTTCAATAGTTAGAAATTTCGAAAATGAACTCACAAAAACTTGCTCATTTACTGATTCGTCGACACTATCTAATTCTTGTTGATCATATTCCTCAAAATAAGACCTGGATGCATAATCTGATGACGTTGGAATTTTCAAGAAAGATTCCTTGGGGTTATCTTTCACACGAGTTGATATGAGATTGCTCATCGCCCTCAGAATTGATCTGATTTCAAAGTTGAAAGAAAAAAATAGTAACATTTCTTTCTGGAAAATCATTGTGGAACCTTAGATGTACTGTCAAGAAGTTTTGCATCAGGGTTTTACCATTCCGACATTGCAAGATTTCGATATAAACTGGAGTTTCCTATATAATTTCTTTACCATATTTTTAAAGAAGTTTCGGATCTGTGATTTCTTTAGGCTATTGTATTTAGAATGAATTTTAAACTCACTTGTTAATCTCCCAAGTCTTTAGAATTGTTGTTTCACTTTGCATCCCTTTTTTCAAAGACTGTTCCAGATTTTCAATAAAGTGAACAGCAGAACTCTTGAATACCACAATATACCGCATTTAATTAATGTGCCCAAGTTATTGATATCTCACAAAGCAGTTTTAATGACAATCTGTTACTTGCGTTTCTTCGTTCATCTCTGTTTTTGTGGTGTTCAGTAATTGTTCCAGTACACTACTTGCCTTTTTTATCGATGCCAAATTCATTATTGGCGAGTGGATCAAAATTTTTGTCAGATCCAAGCGAATTTTCTGTAGTTAATGAAGAAGAAATTGAAGATTTAGACGTCATCCTTTATTTTCTATTCGGAATTTTGAACTGTGAGCCTTTCTGACCTTTGTGTTAACATCTGTGACCTTAGCGGAATTTGACTCAAAATCCAGAGCATCAGCAAGAACAGATGCAAGTTGAACCCCACCTATTTTTCATTCCAACATTTGCATCTGAGCTCATTTTTTAGGATATTTTTTTTCAAATATGTTGATTACCGGTAATGTCTCCAGAGGCTTGCTGAAACAGAATGGCGTTGTCCACTACGCCAGTTTCAGAAATCATCATCGATAACATATGCATTGTCTCATAAGGTGTGCCAAGAGCATAAGAAAGTGGATAGACCTTTAATTAGTAATTTGATAAATTTGCATAATTTGCATTTAACGTTGTACACTGGTATAGCCATGAGTGCTTACAGTCACGTTAAGCTTATACTCTATGAAGGCCATATATGTATCGAACACCACAATTTTTAATGTACTAATAAAGCCATGTTCGGCGTCTCCGGTCGACAATGTTGCATTTGCTACTGTTGGATCCCTTGTCTGAAGTATCAAAATATCTGTTTCGAAAGGAAAAACGAATTTAGTTATAACGTTTAAGCGGTTTTCAAACTTCTAATTAGCCCCCGCAAAAATATGATTTTGAATCATATTGAATTGTGTATTGTTGATAAAATAATACACCAGTTCGCACATCAATGGGCACATTTGTTGAAATTCGCTGAAAACCAGTTTGAATAATTCTGGCATGTGCTTTTTTTCTGATTGTCAAATTGAAATATTTTAATTTGAAAGACCTTGTTTAATTTCTTCGTTTTGCTGATAAAATTCGTACATCAATGAATGGCCTTCTGGGTCGTTGAACCCAGAGCATTCTATATCGAAGAGGTCAATAAGACTAACTCCTTTTCTCGGATTAACTGAACATGTTCCGGCTATTGGAACTTGATTGAATTTCAGTTTAAAAGTTGCAAACCCCTTGTCCTCATATTCTTTGCTTGTAACTGTTCAATTTGAATCAAGAATAATTATATGAGCGTTTCATATAAAAATTCAATAAATTACATTTTTTTTGTTGTCACTATTATTGCAAAAGTTACAATGAAATGCATTTACCGATGGCCGTAATGACGTATTCTTGATTGTTCTGTAAAATCCCTGGATGTATACACAAGGTTGGTTTTAGTGGCTTCATGCACATGTGCTGAGACACGTTTATCAGACTACTGTTGTCAAGTTCTGACACTTGTCTTACAGTCCATGCAACCGTGGCATTTATGTCCTCACTGTGTCCTGGCCAAGTAGCTGCTAGAGCAGTTTTCTCTAGCACATTTGCTTTCTTGGCACAATTTTTGAGGCACCTATTAAAAGTAGTTTCATTTATATATTTTGTTATGATTTTTGATTTAAAATATAAACAGAATTTTACGTGCAGTATTGAAATGAGAGGATGTCCAGCAAAAGTCACATATAGCTCTTGACTGTCAATTCCTTCTGCTTGCTTGTTATTGGAGCTGCTTACTTTAACCTTGACAATATAATCTTCTCCTCCATGCAGACTATTACTTGGTATCCTTAGGACACTGTCTGCATAGTTTCTTTCAAATTTAAGGAAATGTCGCCTCTAAGCTATAATATGTTGATTTTTCAACATTTTTAGTTAATTACCTGTAACTGTTAGTGGAAAATTCTCGCCCAAACAAAATTCAGTTTCATCATCAGTCTTTATCTGCGTTACCTTCCAACAATACCATTGAAACCTAAAATAGGATGGCATTATCAAATATAATGAAGGGCCAAGCTTTTTTTCTAACAGCTTTTTTGTTTTACTTTAAAACTTGGTTTGTTGGATCTTCGTCTGGATTGTATGACAGAGAAGCGTTAATGAGAGTATCCTCATCCGTTTTTATAGTATGACTGTTTCCACCCTTTATAATCGCAACAACATCAGACATGATAATATTGATGAAACCCTGAAAATTTAATCATGAAACTAAATTAAAATTTTGTCTTTTTGTATAAACACTCGAATACATCTTTGTACTGTATCCACCTCTACACTTGCATCAGCTGTGTCATCATTCAAGGTGACAACGTCTACCTCAAAAACCAGTTTAATAAGTCCATAAGGCAGTTTCTGCTTTGGAATGTTCAGAAAGGTTTGGTTAGTTTTGGTGAAAAGTGCAAGCTGTATATCCATGTATGTTCTTGTTCCGTTGACGGAATCCGCAACTCGAAAGGCCTGCCACTCGTTGTAAATTTCTTTAATAATTTCACATTCTGACGGTACGGTGGTAAGAGACGTTATCAGTATGTTTTCTTTCTTTTGCACACTCAATATTTTTCCTTTTTCTGGACTAAGATTTTGTAACCTAATTTGAGGACTGCAGCGTTCCGAGTACAGAATGACTGTCAGTCCAAAATATACTATCTGGCTTAGCTGGTAGTGGTTGTATATCATTACGCTTCCATTGAACTTTCCTGGCAAGATGTATTTGTACGACAAAGTAGCGGCGTACACATTCTCTAAAACCAAAGGTTAATCAATAGCTGTATTAGTATTTTTGAAATCGTATTCCCTTATAACTTATACTTATTGACAACGTGTTGATACATTATTAAGCAAAACAATATTCATAATAAATTTAGGTAAATATCGAATAACAAAGTTCCTGAATTTTGAAATACGTGCAGTCGTACGTAGACTTAAAACCATGATCGGTTCCAAGTGACCGGCCTGTCTCATATTCTTTATTTTTTTATATAGCATCCGGGTAAAATTATATGAATACACAATTCATATAGGAAATGCAATTTATGAACAATACCAGAAATTGGACATAAATACTCATATAGATCTTTGTAGTTTAATTTAAAGGACCGTAGACACAAAACGGCCGTGACATCAAACAGACGTAAGTCGACGACTGCCTGTATTAATAATAATTAATGAAAATTATAGCAGCCCCTACCTTTTTTGTAATCAGGTAAATCCTTGGAAATAAGCTTCAAAGATGTTGTGTTGAATATTTCTCCATTTCCCATATTCCAGACGAAGCGGGGATTTGATCCCGGATATTCAATTGTATATACCAGAAATTCCAGAGCATCTTTCGTATAGTAGGGTTTCTTTGGATATGCGAAATGAAACTTTGGAATTTTTTCTGAAAATGAGAATTTCAATCTTGTTGGATAGCAATGCGGGATATTCTCGATTCCGTGTTTTCCTTGCTTCTGATTCAAAAATCTTTCCAAGATGCCCAAGAAAACGTTTAATGAAAATAGCATATAAAATTAACTCGTACCTAATTCGCATTCCGTTCCAGTGTATTCTTCTGGGCAAACGCATTTATAACCCTTGATTTTTGGAATGCAAGTACCACCATTGATGCAGGGTTGAGATTTGCAATAGTTGACGAGTGTTTCGCAGTCGACACCTCGGTAGCCTTCTTCACACTTACATTCCCACTTGTATCGTTGTAATTGCACACATATCCCATGCTTTAATTCACTTCTACAAGTGTATGAACCGATGGTGTTAATGCACTTTGATTGATTCGGACAAGGGGTTTTCTCTGTGCACTCGTCCTCGTCAATACAACACTTTGTTAAATTTTGGCAGAAACTGTATTTGCTCGAAAAGGCATATCTGTACCCATCCCAGCAAATGCATTCGAGCGTGTCGCTGTCGATGTCTTGAGGACACGAATTTGCTTTTGCTGTAAAGTAATGTTTTTCTTGTGATTAACGTTTAATTTGGACAGACGTATCCTGCATAGGATTTTTGTTTAATTTACCAAATTCATGATATGCGGATCCTTGAATTTCTGTGTCGCTGTCAGATATTCTGACATCATCCAATAGAAAATTCGTTATACAACTTTTAGTGCCTTTGTAAGATGTACGAAAATTAATTTCAAAGTTTTTCAGTTGCTGAAACTCAAATTGGACTCCTTGTGACCTTTTAAGAAGTAAATTAGAAATTTGAAATAATATGAAATACTCCAAAAAAATCTCCTGTTATTTCAAATTTGGAATGTTTTTGCAAGGTATTGCAATCTACCTTTGGAATGTTAAGCGCTTTTTGTTGATAACAACTTTAATATCGCCGTCATTCTTAATGGTTAAAATGACGTATTTCCAAGAATTAACAAGGATATCCTCTTTGCTATTTGTGTATGTATAGCTCAGTATGTCTTTATATTTCTTCGATATCAAATTTGCTTTAAAAGTGCCAGTCATCCAATCACGGATCTCAAAACTAAAATGAAATCAAGTTAGAACTAGAAATAGAACTGTTTCGATAAGCATTACGAGTCAAAAACTTTATGACATACTAAAAGAACCACTCGTAGTTTCTATCTGGCCAAAGATTTCCATTGGCCAACATTATTATAGAACCCGCTGTTGGAGAAACTTCATAACTGAGATGCATCCAGAAAGAAATGCACATGACAGACTTTGTTTGCCAATTCTTTACATAATTTTTGCTAAAGAGGTGATTTAATGACAATTAAACGCTGTCCATGGAGCAATTTGCAATGATCAAATATTCTACCTTTTTGCTTGAATTTGTAAACTGCTACATGCATTTTCGGTGGCCTTCAGTTGTAACGACGTACCATTAAAACCAGATACGACTCCATCGTAATTGCCAGGAACTGGTACGATTTCCCATTTTAGTGCTTTGCTTGAACTAAAGTCTTTGGTTAATTGCTCACTGCTATCAAAGGAAATATAATCCAGATAGCCTTCCACTCTATTTTGGAAGAAATAACCTGCTTGAAAGCAAACTGAAACAGAAAACAAATTATTTAGACCAATGGTGGCTAACACGTGTCTAGCGGTCCACTTTGGCTTGCAGCCTTTTGTGATGGCCCACTCCGTGCATGAAAGCATATTTTTTTTAATTATTTCCTATTACTAGAAGAGTGAAAAGAGAATTCCATTTTCTTTATTTAGATTATATAGTTATCAAGAATGCAAGTGAATAAATTTTTTGTTCAAGCACTACGTGTATATTGTTGAGCTCCAAAAATAAATTTACACATTGCTTGGAACATGGAAATTTACATCTCAAATCAAATTACCCAATTTTTAAAAATAACATAAATATTATATATATATAGTTGATATTAAATTTCAGGAAATACCGAGAATATCATCTTGATTTTAATTAAGATCAATTAATTAATATCAAGCATTTTTTTCTTACCGAATAAGTAAAGCAGAACTTTAGTATTGGTCATTGTTTATTTCAGTATTGTGAGATCTTCATTTAAGCAATTGTTAAATCAAAACAGAAAATAGAATGAAAAGATGGAGAAAGCATGCAGACATTCTTCTTTTGGAAGTCTTTCACGTTCTAAAATCTCCAGAATCATCACCATGTAAATTGTTTATTTATTATTAAGCTTTAATAATTTAAAGACGTTGGTATTCATGGTTACTTGTATTAAAACCATGAAGTTATCACCGGTAATAACCATATATAAAATTGTAATTGCACTTGTTGCTTTGATTTACAGCTTGTGAGAGTTGTGCTGCATCAAGTCATTTAGTCCTTTCCAAGCTGTTTCGACCTAGAAAATGAACATATAAGATAGATTTTTAGACGTTGGTTTTTTAAATTTGCAGTGCGTATATTTTGTATTACACATGGCTCGGACAAGGACACTGATAATCGAGGCTCTACTGCACGTGTTATTATAATTTGTAAAGTATTTAAGATTACCTGTTTTTGAGTAAATTCATATTCCCACAAAGAGCAGAACACTACATTGGCTCGGGAAATCTTTTCCTTATTCCCTAACTGTCGTGAAATTCTTTGTTGAGCCTGGGTTTCGTCGATGCCGTCTCTCTCATGAATACGTTTGAGTGCCTAAAAAAATTTCAGTTTTTAGGTAAATTTGCCATTTTGCATCTCGTCTTTTAGATGCATCGCATTGTTAATCCCAAAATATTTTTTTCCGGGTGGGCTGCCCGTCTAATTGATGTGGTACACAAGCTTTCAATAGAATAATTTAATTTAATTCATTACAGTTCAATTCAGTATTTTTAAACAAAATTGGCCCGGCTCATAAAATGTTCTGGGAAGAACTCTGTTAGGTTTCGAATTCATCAAACCTCTTTTTCTGGAATAATCGATACCCAAACTTCATGAACGAAATCACCCCATCCAGCTTCTAACAATACAGCTGCATCCACAATGATAATTTTGGCGCCATTAATAGAATGTTGTTGAATTTGTTCATTTACGAGGCGGTGAATTTCTGGCCAGACGATTCTGTTCAACGTCTCCAAATTGCTCTATAAATTCATAGCGTTCAAAAATTTACCATTATTCTTGAAAAGTACGTGAAAAAATGGACAAAAACACTATTTACATACCTCTTTGGCAAAAACTTTCTGGCCGAGTGACCTGCGGTTTATGGTTCCATCCGTGCTTACAACATCAGAACCAAATGTTTTAACAATTTGATGATAAGCATTGGTTCCAACCGAATAAGAAAGATGGCCGAGTTTGTCACAGTCTATGATGGCAGCTCCGAGCTTTTGCAGGCGTTTAGCAATTGAAGATTTTCCACTGGCAATACCTCCCGTTAAGCCAATCACGTAGGGGGATTGCGGCAGATGTGGATTTTCCTAAATTTTGTGAAACGTGACATTTTTACAAGTTGGAAAAAATTGTACCAGGCATTTCGTACGCATGCTAATTTTAAGTACAATTAAGGAATTGATCCGTCGGACACCTAGACTTCTTATTCTGAAGGATGAAGAGCTGATTTTGCTATCTTCGTGACTGTCGTGCTCATCGTCATCCATCAACTCGATGGTGTGCACATCTAGAGTTGTCATGCCCTGAAATTTCATAAAAAAATGATGATAAATCTACGTGTTCATAAGTTGCGAAGGCAATCTGCAACACCTTGCACACAATATGTCAAGCATTCTTGAACACTCATTTTGCGCAGTCTTATTTTACGTTAAACCAGTTGTTGATGCTCGGTGATATAGCTATGACCCAGATTATTCTTACTTATGGCTGAACTTAAAAGACTCGCCCAAAACTATACTCATTAAATTCTTATATCGCATGTCAGCACACCTTTTTTGCTCGCTCCTCATTGACTTTAAGTCCTCCTTTTAACGTATCCTCACTGACGACAATGCACTCTAATTGCGGGTCTTCAGTGGATGGTCCAAATGGATCGATGATAGGCTCAATTTTGTAATCTAGATTCCCGTCAACATCTTTTAGGAACTCCTTTAAGGCACCGATACGGACGTCGATGGGTTCAATCAACTCCCACAGAATTTTGCCTGTGTAGTTAGTAAATAATTGTTTCAGTATTGATTATAGTTACAAATAAACGCAGATAGAATAGCATGAAGCTTAAGACCATTGTATTTTTAATGCCTATATTGAGAAACGCTTAATTTGTTTAGCTGTGTAAGCTTTCTGAATTTGTTCCAAAAACACCCACAATGATGCTTCAGTTATTAGAAATTATGTCTAATAATTTTATCTACGATAAATAAAATCGAACCAGAGTAAATGTATTTGAAAAAAATACCTTTGATCATTGGCCCATCAGTAATACCGATTGTCAGTTGCTTGTTGCAGCGTATGATGGCTTCGCTCAGAAGAATTTTATGTCCACAGTGCAAACGATCGAACGTGCCACCAAGAACCACTTTATCGTAGATTTTCCACGGAGAGCTTATTTTCGGGCTCACATGCCCGTTGATAGGCGACTTAATACTTTCTCGGTTATAATCGGCTTTAATATTGACGATATTTGTACCCGAACGCACATTTTTGAACCTGTAATTCATGTAATTTTCTATTGCTGCCGGAGATTGAGCTATGTCAGTCAAAACCACATCGGGCTCTTGACTTAAAACCAATTTCTGTACATCTGGATGTTTCAGGTTGCTTAACAGAAACCTTACATCGAGTGTTTTGGAGATCCTATAGCAATTTGTATAGAAATTTGATATGAAGCCTCCACATTTCCTGAATAAATCCGAATTTTGAGGATTTTGTTGGGGGAGGAGTGGCCATAATTCAACTTGACCAGGTTCCAATTGCACATAGAGGACTTTTCCTACATGTTTTGCCACAGCAGCTGCCAGACATCCAACACGACTTGGTAACAGATTCACGGGCGAGCATAAAATCAGCAAGCCTATAGACATTTTTCTGAAATTTAATGATAAATATATATTCAGCTAGTTTTAATAGCAATTAATCCGGCTGCAGTAAATGTTAGCCTTGTGTGTTTATTTGTAAACGTTTGGTCGATTTTTTGTATACTATAGCGCTCATGTACCTTGCTAGAATTAATGAAGTTAGTCCATAAATGACAACCAAACTAATAGTTGTAAGGAAGCGTCAGCATTATTTATTTCTCTGATCCAGCTAATTAAGTTTATAATGAGGTCACTGAGGAGGCTATAGATTTGATTACAGTGTATTACACTACATGTACTATACATACGAATGAAGGGATCCTTGTTATATTACATACACACGATATACTAGCATATTGTGAATAATAAAACATACTATTAGATTACCTGTTAATATTAAGCTGACAATACGCCTAAATTTGTTGATAACATAGTGAGTAAAGTCTCCGAAACAGCTTCGGATGCTACTGATCTCACGCAGCTGATAATTAATTTACGCAGACAGCCGACAGGAATTAAGCCGACTATCGACATGGCATAAGCCGAAACGCTTATGAGAAGGGCTAATCATAAATTGCTTACTTAAATCAGATCACGCACTGCCCAATAATTTCGCGTAATTTATACATGTAGTTGCTTTAATCGTGGACAAGTAATGTCCTGTATATAATAATTCTGATATCTAACTTTTGAGAGTAATTTGGTGACACGACCTGCCTTCAACCTGCGTCGGCTTACTTCGTGTCGGTTGTCTTTCGCTGAAGCGCCGTTGATTTGCACGTTCATATATTTTGAACGCATTCAACCTGGGAAATTTAAGTGGCGTGGTTGTTGTTCGATCTGCTTGTTGTTTAAAAATTGGTGTAATAAATTAGTTAATATAGTTCACGTTTATAAGTAATGGACGACAGCAGTGATTTTGAGTTTGACAACTGTAAGTAGTACATATTTGTAACGTTATCGTAGCCTGAGCAGGGTTTACTGAACGGGAACACAATACTAGATCCCGCTTACCTCAACTCTAGCTGTATGTGTTTGCGTTTGTACCAAGTATGTTACCATACATTTGTGATCAACTTGTACAATGTTCTTAATTGTTTGACAGTGCTGCTGACAAGTTTGAAATCAACATGCAAAAAGAAAGCTAGGTAATGGCAATGTCTAAGGTTGTTAATTTTGAACCGTTAATTTTAATATTGATGGAAGTCAAAACGATTTATTTGTTGCAGAAGTAAAAATGTTTTTCATAAAAAGCTACATCAGAGTTGCCCACAAAAACTACAATCTACTTTGACGAATATAAAACGTGAAGTGCCAGAAATTGACGCCCTGCGAATTGGAAATAGACAACATACGGATTTTATAGCTAGGACTAATAAGAGGTTACCGTCACTTAGCTCTGATGAGGATTACGAAGATTCTAGTGAAAAACTTGAAACAAAGTCCTCAAAAAAAGGTTGTTTTTAATAGTCTTTTCATTAAAACTTTTTAATTCAAATTGTGGAATCAATTAATCTAATGGTCTACATTTTTAATTATCGATCACAGTAAATGAAATTTCAGCCTCATCAAAATTGCAAAGGTGTAACATTGACGAGTAAGTTGATCAGACATTTCTAATACTTGTAAGCAAGGCAAAAAAAATTGCCATTCAGTGTACAATCCAATTGTTTTTATATTATTTTACCAGGAATGGAGTTCTGAAGGCTGGAGAAATGTTATCAGACTTGTTAATCAATGCCAAATCTGATACTATCTTAATAAAATCGCCGTGTCAAACGCCGAGACAAAATTTAATGTTTCTTTTCGATGACGATTTACCTAAAGATGAGGTGAAGAGCGTGTTGGTGGAAAAGTTTCAAAACACAAGCAGGGTACTTCAAAATATTTCTGAACAAAACGATTTCGAAAGAAACTGTCGGTCAACAGTGAACGAATTTGATTCCGAAGTTTCAACACCAGATGACGATGTGGATAATATGAACTTTAAAACACCAACAAAAAGTGTATGGCCTACACTACTTGAAGACGAGGATTTTGCGATCTTTAAAACTCCAAAGACAAATTTAAATACAAAAGCGTGTGACGATAGCCGTGAAGGATTGACACTAAAAAATAACGGTTTAAAAATGTGTGTATCCACCCCTAGGATATCAAGTAAAGCAACCAGGCAAGTTTCCTAATCATAAAACATTACAAATTCAATCGTTTTATCTTATTAATTGAATTTCCTAATCTTTAATATATAATATAGAAAAGAAAGTTCGCCAGACTCGAGTGATGATGAAAATGTCCTTCAAAGTTCTAAAATTCATAGTCGACAAACGTTAAACGTTGGCATTTATGATACCAACGCACAAGTGGAATGTACACCAACTACAAAAGTCCGTGTACCTGGGTTAAAAAATGGTTACTTTGGCTCCACATCTAGAAAAACGCCCAAGAGCTCCATTAAATTTTTAGCGAGTTGTTTGGATGAGACGTTCACTGAACCAAATGCTGCTAACAATGGGTTTGACGTCCAAAAAGGTGAGAAACTTGGCTTTTATTTCAATTCAACATAATATTGTATTTCTAATTCGAACCTTGCTATTGATTTTCCAGAAAATGCAATAATGGATATTACTCTGGATTATTCTAAGCCCGTGCCAATAAAATTATATACCAAGGCAGGAGTAAATGATTTCTTGGCCGCTTTATCCCCTAAAAGTGGAATTTTAAATTACGACTCTCGAAAATATTTATCACGTTTTTTCGAAGATGAAAAAACTGACTTGACGAATGTTCTCTACTACTTTTTCAACAAATTTGTATTTGACATTCAGGTAGGTCGGTCACATGACATTAAAAAGAGCTTTTGTGAATGCGGGTTAAATGGGAATATTATACTTATTAAAGATTAAAACATATTTTTTTTAGAATTTTTAATTATAAATTGTATTCAAAATAACAATAATTAATTCAATATGTATTAACATCCTCAGTTGCCTAAAGATATGACAATTAACTGGAAATCAAGTTTGACGAGTGCTGCTGGGTATTGTCAATGCGGGAATAATCGTGTGACGTCCTCGAGATTTTGCATTATAAAACTGTCTAAAAAGCTACTCGATTCTCCAGGTAAATTGCCAAAAATCATTGTTTTATGCAATTGTGTCATCTACAATTATCTACATATATTTTTTTCATTTTAATTTAGATAAATTAAGGGATACGCTAATCCATGAGCTTTGTCATGCTGCAGTGCATCTAATCAACAAAGAGAAAGATGTGCATGGGCCATTTTGGCGTCTTTGGTAAGTGCCTATAAAAAATATAATAACATATATACAGGAAAACAATGACATAACTCATCAATGGTGTTTATCATGAAATTATAAAATCCTATATCATATAATCTTGTTTCTATTACCTTATTATAAATGTTGAAAACTGAAGATTTGGAATGCTAATTATCCTTCTATTTTTTAGGACAAGGAAAGCCAATTTGGCTTTTCCAGATTTACCATACATCACTCGATGCCATTCCTACAAGTAGAACAAATAAGACCCATGAAATGTTTTGCGCTGTATGTAAATTTATTTAATTATTTTAAAAGTGATAGCATGCTTTTATGGCAGTCTTAGACTGTACAAATTTGCATTTATGAATATTTTATATATATGACCTTAGACAGTTATTTGTAGTGCTTAAATAATATAATAAACAGTTCTACTATTAATACATAAACATGACATTTTAATGAATAACATGATATCAGCATCATGGTTTGACTAAAAATCAATTTGACTGTACCCATGTTGTTTCCCTAGTTTAAATATTTTTTTTTCTATTTCAATAAATCCCTTAAATAATTTTTAATATACAAAATACCTTCCGCCTCCATAATTTTTTTAATAGTGGGCAATAACTAATGTTCAAATTGCATGTTTTTCCCATATTTCATATTTAATTAACGCTCATTGTACTGCACATTATAATTTGGTGCTTCTTAATTTCCCTGGAAAAGGTTTTTCCTGGAAGAAAATGCAAATTGTGTTTTTATTTTTCAAATATGAACATTTATGAACAAAATTAGAAGATTTCAGGTTTCTAATGTATAAATATAATTTATTTTTTAAATTAATTTGCATACTGGTACATTTACTTTAATTCTCTTGCTTTTTGCTGAAATAGCTCTGAAGAATCATCTAATTTTACTATTTTTAAATTATAACTTATTTTTAATTGATAATATTAATATACATATATTTTTTTATTATATAATAATAATATTTTTAATGTAAATAATTAATTGTTGATGGTCTCAAATGGCTGGGGTTTGATTAATGACTAATTTAAATTTTAATTAAAAATGTGTTTGCTACATATTAATAAGTTAGGAATAAAACTGTGGCCAATGCCAAAAAAGTTACATAACATCAGGTTGGGCATGTCTTGGCATGAAATAATGGGATATGGGTATCTGCATATATCATATGGACTATAATAATTGCATTAATAATTATACACTTATGATTTATGAAACAAATGTACACTTTGACATATATGTACTTAATTGATGAACCGCCCTTAAATTATATTCTTGTTGGGAATTTTCCAGATTGCGCGAAGTGGGGAATTTTTAATTTATAGTCCCAGTTGGGTTATTCCACTTAAATATTTGTTTAAAATTTCAATTATAATTATCTTTAATGTATTGACCAATTTTTACAATCGACATGGGATTTTCCTCGGAAGACTTTCGGCGGCACTCATTGGTAGAAACCCAAAAAGGCATTTCCAGAAAGTTCAAAACAGGGAAATTCCCCGTCTCACTAGGCCAACAAAAACCTCCAATAGTTGGCAAGCGCCACATTTTAGGTTACACGTGGATAGCAGTAAATTTCTCTTACAAGTGAAAACATTATCCTTCCGTCATGCGCAGACTGTCAAAATCGCGTTAAATTTGTTGAACCAGTGAAAACGTTTTACGCATAAGTACCACGCGCTCTTCTTTTTAAGTAATATTATAAATAATTTAAATAGAATGTAAATGTTTTGTATATCGTTCAACTGTAATAGCATTGTCATTAAGGTGGAATTGCACAATTTCCAAAAAATCGAGAAAAACGTGAATAGATGAAATACACTACGGGGCGTGGCTAAAAAAAGTATTTTTAGTATTGCGCATGCGCAGAACTGCGTGTGCTACTCGCGCATGCGCCATACTGCTATGTTTAAGGTTTTTCACGTGTATAAGAAATTTACTGCTACAGACGTTATTGACGCGTTTTAGCCTCCACATCATCACCCCATGAGTATGTATGTATTATTTTGGTACATTATCTACGTATAGTGACTGGAAACAGACACATCATTATCGTTGCTGTTCATTCTAACATGGGTAGCAGCAGCAATAACAACGAAGTTATCGTTTGGGAATTCCGTGATGTTGCCAATTTTTGGATTCCGTACAGCGCTGATGTTTCCGCACAAATAGAACGGGCTCGACAGAAAAATCTTTCCATCCTTTATCTAAAAGATGTAGACCCTTCTCTCGCGTGTTATTCGATCAATTTCACAGGGGCAATTCACCAGATAAGACACGATACAGGTAAATATTTGAAGTTTTATTAATAGCTTTATAACACAATGAATGGGGTTAATCTAACTGTCACTTGCTGTTGGGAGTTTCGGAGACAGTGGGCCAAATAAATTATGCTAATTTACGTGCTATCTGTCGATACGGTGAAATCGTGGTATTCGTTTGATAGTAGAGAGTTTGAGCCATCCAACGTTAACGAAGCGATAACGGTAACGACAAAGAGAAACAGCGCTGACGGTCCGGTATGTCAAGGACTACCCTATGCGAAGCATGGCATTCCAATGTCATTCCGGGCTTCAGGCGCTGTTTCTTGTTAACGTTATCGTTTCGTTAACGTTGGATGGCTCAAACTCTCTGATTTGGGGGCCCCTTTATCAAGCGGGGTCGGCCACCGGTCTTTACTGTCTGTGCGGAAATCCACCCCAGCCAAATGCGACTCGAATATCACCCCAATATATGCCAACCAGCTATAGGTTTTGAATTATTAGCGGACAATTCAATAATTATAATTTTAATTTTAATAATATAATTTATAAATATTTGTGTACGTTCTAACCAAACTCAGGTACACAAAGACCAATCCAGCAATCGTACTATGCAGATTGTAGTTGTCCTGGACGAGGGGTTACCTGGCAATGGCTCGGAGATCACTCCGTTGGTTGGTGTTCGTTTTCTGTTCAGATTCAACAAGAAATTGAAAATGCATACCAAAATCGCAACTTAAGCGTAAAGGTATGTAGTATACTGATTTTTGATACATACTATCTAGGATTCTACATTATGTATCTGTATGTTTAATTGCTGTGGAAAGGATTATAAGTTATGTATAACGATCAAGCAAGCAGTTTGAATGGCATTGTAAAATTCCAGTAGGGGAGTACAATTTTTCCCCCTTGCATGACACATCTTGGTAGCCTGTTGGTAACTGTTGGTAATCAAACTGATAAGATATATTTTGAGCTTGAAATAAAATTCAGTATGCTTCCTTCAACGTGGGTTTATTTTTGATTAGATGCTGAGGATGTATATGAGATAAAATAAATCAATGCTGTGATAACATGCTGGAAAAGTGATGCATGAATACTCTTTCGCCTTAACGTTTGTTGTCATTTTTTGGCCGGTTTCCCAAAAGCTAATTAAGTATTTAAAAAGTAGCGAAAGTTTGTCATTCTTCATTTTCCTTTCACAACTTAAAAGGCAGTCAAAATCATATCATTTGTTTTCACACATTGTTGAAATGTTTAATTTGTTAACTGCATGGTGTCCAGTCGCCTTAAAAATCTGAAAAGCCAGAAAATTAATGTACTTGAAATTACAGTTGAACATCAGTTGTTGTTGGTATTTGCTGCTTTAAAACATTTTTGTGATAAATGATCGTGGGAGGGCTGGGATCCTTGAAATCTTTAAGTTGTTGTTGGCCACAAGAAAATCTGTCATCTATCTGTCATTAATGCATTAAAATACTACAAATGCTAATATATTGTTACTAATTAGGGCTCAGATGAAATAGATCTGGAACAGTTCTCGTGGCAGTTGCCATACATAATTAATTTTTCATCGATGACCCAAACAAGAAAGATAACACACAATCCGAGGCCTGTGAGAAGAATTTTGGGAAACCCTTATCCTCCAAGCTTGAAACCGACCAGCTCATCCACAACTAGAGGGCCCAACGATCAGCAAACCTCGTCCTACAATCTTCGTAGCCGGACAAATGCTGTGAGTTCTCAAACTCATGCTCCTCCCGTTTATCAAAATGGAGCGACTGCGAGTGGCGGTCTTCAAGCATCAGCTTCTCCTATTCATCAAAGCGGAGGAGGTAATGCCAATGGAATTCCCCAACCTAGTGCCAGCTCTTCAAATGGATCCTCATTCGGCTCTATGCTTCGCTCTTGGATGAGCCGACCATTGATGCGCCAGTCCTCCAATTCGTCATCACCCTCAAAAATTAAAAATGGTGGACAGCAATTAGTAAGGTGTGATAACGTTCATTTCAAAATGGCTTATATTGTCCAATTATTCCAACTTATATTTATGAATTTTTTCATAATTCAGGAAATCCTCTGACAACTTCACTATTGTAGAGAATGGATATCCTAAACGATGTAAGTTTTCTCAAATGGATAATTATAAAAGTACAATTATATGTAAGAAAAAGGCTGTAAAAATAACTTTTAAAACCATATTTACTTCTTTTATACTAATTCTTGTAGTAACTTCGCCAATTGATATAATAAACGATTGCTCCAAACTGGTGCAGAATCCAGAAAATGAAGTAAGTTTAAATTTGGGTAGAATTATTTTGTTGAAGGAATATGGATGAGTTCAGCCACATGATAACAATTGTAATTATTACTAGGACTGCGGTATCTGTAGGGACAATTTGACTGCTGCCTCTCCTTACGATGACGATACGACAGTTGTTAGCCTACAAAAATGTGATCACGTATTTCATCGTGCTTGCCTGGAAGCTATGATAAAAAATGGTTGTTCTGTAAGTTTATTTGCACTGTGGTGCACGAGACTGATACATTTTATTTTACGAACTACTTCTGATTTTTGGGAATTTCTTCTCTTTTCATTATTGATTTTGATTTATGCATTTCTATTTAATTTATAAGGATGCGTGCATACAATGTCCAGCTTGTAAAACTATTCACGGCGTTAAAATTGGCATCCAACCACCTGGAAGTATGAAGTACAGCATCATGAAATTTTCCCTTGCTGGCTTCGAGGATTGTAACACCATCGTCATCATGTATTCTATCAGCTCTGGAATTCAAGTGAGTTTCGTCTCAAGATGAAGTTTTGGACATTTTGACCCATGATAAATCTTATGCATCTGTTTCTCCATTTCCCACATGCAGGGACCAGAACATCCTTCTCCTGGAAACGTTTATAACGCAACTGGTTTCCCAAGAATTTGTTACTTGCCAGACAATGAAAAAGGGAATAAGGTAAATATTGCTTACAGATCTTAGAATTACAAAAAATACAAAATCCGTCATCAACGCTTTTATCACATGAGAGATTGTTGTCAAATATTGTCATTTGAACAGAATACAATTGCTTTCAGATTACTTTTTTGTTTGAAATGGAGATTTTATCTAAAAAGTTTAAAAAAATTACTCATGATATTCTAGGTGCTTCGTTTATTGTGCGTAGCTTGGCAGAGAAGACTCATTTTCACTATCGGCACATCTATAACCACTGGTAGAAATGACTCTGTCACCTGGAATGAGATCCATCATAAAACCGAAGTTCCATCCAATTACACTGGCCATGGATATCCTGATGTCAACTACCTGGATAATGTGCTTATGGAATTGTCATCCCATGGTGTCACTGATGACGATGCATGAGGGGAATTATCTTGAACTAGATGAGTATAATTTCCATTTATTTTAACTACAAAAAGTATTTTTGTGCCGAAATGTGTGTTTTATTCGTTTTTATCTTGGAACTGTTCAGTTCTGTGCATGCTAATGCTTAGTTTAATAAGCAGGTTGTTTTATATCAATTGTGTTTGTAATTTCTTTTATATTTATCACATTTGAATGCTGTGTATACTTGTATATACTTATTACATTTTAATTAAATGCTATTCCAATTTTAAGATATCCTATACATGTGATTTCAAAGAAAAAGGTTATATTCAATATGTGCACATTAATCTACTGGACGTTTTAATAATGTAATCTAGAGGCCACATTTTTGACGACTTATAAAAATGTTATTGAAAGTATATGCTGTTTAATGAATATATTTTGCAAAATTCTACCAATTATATGTATAATAAAATATGTAGAGTAGCGATGTGTGCCTGATTTTGGATTCTTGGTATATTCATTTTATTATATTTAAAATTAATTATACAATTTTATAATTTTACAAAATTATAAATATTCTATGGATTTTAATCAAAGAAAATAATTATAATGATAGTGTAATCTATATGTGCAATCTACATTGCACGTAATGAATATGCAAAAATTGTAGCAGGTATAATAAATCGATACGTTTTAGTAGAATGCATTATCATAGTTTAGCTCCTGTATCAATTTTTGTCAAATTATTTAAAAAGCGCGGGTTAACCAGTTTTTATTCAAACAATTTCCTCAAAGGCGCTTCTGCGAGTGACTTGTGAGCTCCATATTTGAGTCTTGAGAAGACGTCATTGCCTAATCAGATGTGTGTTGGTCTTTTTAAAAACACGTTGACGGATTTTCGCTGACTTATGTAGTGTTGGAAGTTTATGTTCATCCAAAGCCATAAAGGAGCTAGAATGAAAGACAGGTGAGTGAATGAGCATATCGCTTCTGTTGCATATTTTCACCGTGCACATTCTTGTGAGAAATTTTCATTAATTTTGGTGTGATCAATCAATGAATTTCTCGTGGAATGTGGTGATTTATTACGTACCTAGAGCAGGTATTATTCAAATTATTATTATAAAATTGAATTCTTTATGGATAGGTTTTATAAATAATTTCCCAGTCCAAACATTATTTGGTCATTTCAAAGCATTGCGTACAGGAAAGGCTACATTTATTAGAAAACATATCAAGTCTTTATCATTATTGTTGCACAATTCTTTCCCATGAGCTCTGGTCGAAACACGGTCATGAACTTCGTGAAATTATGAACATTGTTAACAATCAGAACATAAATTTGTAACTTTAAAGTTGTTTTTCAATTATAATTTGTAGCATGAAGTTCATCATAGCTAATCGCAAATATTGAGATTGATACACAACTAATATTTTAAAATTCAAAAGTGGTTTATTATAGTAAAAAAGCAGTATAACAACTTGTACAAAAGTTAAGCAATCGAGCTATTGTTGACCATATGTCAAAATTGTAACCACCACTATGAATCCCAACTGCCTAGAATTCAAAACGATATATTATTTATGGAGAATAGTTGAGTTTTCATAAATTTGTCCGCATTGTCCTCGGATTAATTCGGCAGAGGTCCCGCATCATCTTCCACGCTTGTGACGAACGAGCCGTCAATGTCTTCGTAGGTTCCATAATAATATTCTTCACTAATATAATGGTCTTTTTTGACAAAAAGATCTGATATGAAATTTGTGACATCGGCTAAAATATCCCGGGCAAGCAGGAGACCGAAGCCTGATCTTCCAGCTGTTTTCATGAGTATTTTAATATCTTTGAAAATCTTGGCTCTGGTTGAATTTCCTGTTATGTTGTGCGATTGCACGGTGATGTTATGGAAGTTCATTTTGGTTATGTTTTTTGCCCCCTTGCGTTCTTTTCGATACATGGACTCGACCTAACAAAGAATTGAGTTATTACATGCATATAATTGATTATTATGTAGCTAATTACTGTAAAATCGCCATTTTTAAGTAATTCGGGAATGAAAACTTACATTTGTAATGCAGGCAAATACAGCAACAAGGAAGACGAAGTGAATCCATTTTAGATGTATCATCATTGTTGAAGTTTGAGTTTTACGCAAAGCTCGCGAAAAGACTACTTAATTGATGAAACTTCAAAGTTCGGATTATCAAAATTTAGTTTCAGTGACAACTTGACAAAATGAAACCAACTGTTTGATGTTCGTGTTTATATATAGACAAACTTTCTAATTAAAATGCAAGGTTACGAAGCGTTATTCAAATTCTGGAACTTTTTATGCTAAATAAACACGGAAGCGTTTAGTGACGGCTACTTTGGGTTTGTTTTGTACTTACATGTGTTTGTACTACGTAAAATTAAATTCTTTGTTAGGTCATTCAATCAACACAGACCAGGTACACCTGTGGCTCTCGTACAGTTCCTGATACTTGTGTGGCTTCTGAAAAAACCTTGGTGGGGGTCCTTGCATTAAACATGATCCTTTCCCAATAAATCATATTTTTAACGATCATAACGCTAACAGTTTTTAAAAGCTAGTTTTGTCTAAATGAAAGGTGCATGGCCTTTTCAGCATTCATTTTTCACTTATTGTACTTTATTTCATGAAATGTTTCACTGATAACTGCTCCCTTTTTACATTCAATCTATTTTTTTAGATTCGTTTTTGTTTCATATTCCAATCACTATTATTACAAAACACATTGAAGCATAAAATATAGCCAGTTTTTTTGTTCTTCAGGTGCTGCTGTGATATTGCATCGGTCGACAAAATTAAATTCGGTGAAATCTGGTTTAAATATCAAAACAAATGATTTTTTAAACACATTGACTGACGGAAACACTGAAACGAATGGCTTGGAGAGAAACTTCTAAAATGGATCCTGGTTGAAGTGCGGAGAAAAGGAAAGGTTTGTTTACTCCTACTATATAGTTTCAATTCCCAAATTCATATAAATTATGTACATCATTTTTTCGGAGATTAATCTATGGTTGTCACGTTTTAAAATTGCCGTGCTAGGCTCCTTAGTCGTAAAATATGAAGTTATTAGGCTATAAATTTCTAGCAACTGTTCGTAACAGTTTCGATTGGCAAATGTAACTTTCTTGTATTGTTCCTTGTGTGACACCTTGAAAGTTTGATCTATCGTAGTCTTGCAAAGGTCACCTCCAACCTTTTCTAACCTTGTATCATATAAGATCATTAGCTTCTTAATATTAATTAAAATTCTGGGTGGGTTTTTCTTCTAAACCCATGTACATTAAGATTGCATCTTTATAGCAAAAGCTTTTGCTTTTAACAGTCTAATAAATATATTACCACAAATCCATGTAATTTTTTATATTAACAAACAAACAAAAACTGGTCAGTTAGTCACTCAAAATTAAGTGGGTGTATTTTGGACATCGATCTGTTGCTAGGGGATGAATAAACATTTTCTTTGTTATAACTATTTGGTTCAAAACTGGACAAAAACTGATCATAATATATTTTATTATGACTGTCCCCATGTATTGAATACATGCAGGTAAAATTTGATCAGAACAACAATTGTAACAAAATTGCTTAGTCAGACTTTCTAAAAATCAACTTTATAGTCAATATAACTAAGGCAAAATTACCCCATGTTTCGTTCCACATGGGGTTACAATTACCCCGTTCTTCCTGGAAACTGTCACATTAATGTGTGCGTAGGTACCAGGTACAGCATTGAGGTACAATGTGCACTGAGGTGTACTTGTTCCATTAAAAATGTTGGCGGGGCTATCCTCTTACCATTCTATCACCTAAAACGATCAATTTCATCAACTTGTTCAAGTACTTCATGAGTCCGCATAATCATTCTTGCCACAACTTTTATTTCAAAAAATCCTCCCACATTGTCTTATAAATTTGCGACATGAACCCTAGGAATGACCGCATTCTGTCACCAGAATTTATAATTTATTTTTCCTTGGTACTACAATACTTTGCAGAAGTTTTTAAGAAAGTTAAATACCGTTTACTTCACACAGTTTAATTCATTAAAAATACCATCTTTTATGACTGAAATTAATGTTAATTGATTATGTTAATAACGTGCAACAGCTACATTTAAAAACGATCCATTAAATCGTATTTCCGGGAGCATTATATAATCAAAAGAGATTTCTTAAGTCACAACATCCTATTACTTAAAACTATACTTCCAACGTGTTAATTATCGTTTCATACATTAGCAAATAATTACTACATTTGGTCATTGTCTTCTGATGAAACGTTTGCGGCTACTATCAATCCTTAATTCTTGTCCTTAATGCTCAGTGTGGCTCGTGATCATTGAAGTAATGTGAATTAATAACTTGTGGTAATTATGAAAATCATTAGAAATTGAGACTCGGTGGTTCAAGTAACGTTATGCATGTATTTTTATAAACTAATTTCACAGATATATAATTTTGCCACACTAAATTATATGTTATAATTCTAAATTAGCACTTAAACTCAGTTTAGCATTGGTAGTCATAACCTCATGTTAAAGGCTCATACGCCACTAGGGGGCGCGGAATATTCACCACGAACAACATTTGAATTGCAATACTGTTTAATTGACGTTGTTAAGAATAGTATTATTAATACATGAAAGTTGAAACTTATTATACCGATGAATCAAGCACGTATACTTTGTCATTAGCATACACATGTTCAATTTGTATATACATGTGAATTTCTACCAAACCTTCATTAAAGCTGAGTGTTTTTTGTAAGTTTGGATTTCATCAACAAAAGGTTTTTTCTTTGTTTATTGTTTGTCTAGTCATGTATTATGTTTATGAATGTACTCGTTATTAGTCGTTAAACAAAGAAATATCTAGCACAACCTGAGCTTGCATGCCGTCCTAATTTGAAATTTCAATGTGAAACCATATGTTGTTTACATTTTTTTTTCGTGTCCCCGATTACCTAATTGTCAGAGGTCAGTTTAATTTCAATGTCCATTAGCGATGCCATTTAGCAATGCAATTTAGCAAACATTATAAAAGAATTAAATGTCTTATATAATATTGATTTTATCAAAGTTGTTAACCCATATTTCTTAAACGTCAGGTTGAATGAACCTTCTGGACCATAAACAAACCTACACGGAAACGTGATTATGGAAATTGTGTTTATGTTTTGCGTATACCTACCAGTGTTTCGTTTTCGTTTGATAATTTTGCTCAGAATGCTCTATTTAAATTTGAATATTTTCTCCAAGAATTTCTTAGATTGCCTTAGCATTAATTCGCGGATACGATTTTTGGCACCATGACCAAATAATGTAATCAATCGTTAAATTGTCAACGTATAATTCAAGGCACGTTATAACTTAAATTGAACAAAACCTGAGAGCTTTCAATAGAGAGTTTGAGCCATCCAACGGTAACGAAACTATAACGAGAAACAGCGCTGACGGCCCGGAATGGCAAGGACTACCCTATGCGAAGCATGGCATTCCGGTTCGTTAACGTTGGTTGGCTCAAACTCTCTAATGCAAATTTAATGTAGGACTTAACGATTAAAAACTTTGGCACTGAAACGCGGCATTACATTCATGGCCTTATTTCATATGTTCTCAGTTACATTTCAATAAACACTTAATTGATGCCAAGTAATTGCTGTGTTATTTATTAGATGTTAATGTCGCATAATGCTATGTAATATATGTAATGTTATGAAATATTGGCGCTTTCTCATGGTTGGATAATTGCAAATTTCATTATTTCAACATTATCATGCAAATAATGCATTCATTGGTGATCAAATTTGCATATAACCTTGTCTCTCACTTTCACAATTGTACAGTTTGAGCAATGTCCAGATCTGTTGAGGTTACAGTTTTCTTTTTAGCCTTTACAATTTATTTCCATTGTTTGGAAAAATCCTATTTTCATTTACATACACAGTGATGCACGGGAATTGACTAGGAAAACTGGTTTTAATATAAACAGGAAAATAAGGGACCGGTAATTGCAGCTTACAGGTACATATTTTCTGGTTTCGTATAATGAGGTGCTCAGTGTGAGAGTATCTGGCAAAGTTTAGCGAACCAATGAGGCACTGCTGACCCAGTGCAGCTCTCCAAACCGGTTTTGAATATCCAGCGCGTTTTAAATACATGAGTTGAGTTTCCCTGAAATCACAACTCAACCGGTAGTTAGAGACCTAATGATGAAGTTAGTTTTCGGCTCTTCGATTGGCGTATTTTTAGTGTATTTACTTTGCTCTCCTTGGGGTAATGTATCTTCTCAGCACGATGAAGAACATGCGAAAGACTTCTTAGATTGGTACGAAAATGTGACCACTGAATTCTGTTATCAGGCCAATTTGGCCAGCTGGGCATTTAATACCAATATTACGGACGAAAATCAGGCGAAAATGGTAAGTTTTGACCAAGTGGGAAATGCTGACCCCATTTATACATATTCATTTAAAAAATCGAAGTGATCTAAAAAATTTCAGTTTTAGGTATTAAAAATTGCACTTTTACTGTGGAAAATTCTCAGTTTTACTTTGAAAAATCGCACTTTTGTATTCCTAATTTATGCATGCCTGCATAAATTATTGGTCTCGCATTGCATGCATTGTGAGACTGCCCACCTGGAAGTTGGATTTACAGTTTTTGTATTTGTATTAATTTGGTATTTTACTATAGAACTGAAGAGAGAAGGGAGTGTTGTATTGTATTCTGTATCTCACAAGCTCGTTATTTCAGCATTTTTAGTTTTTTCAGTTTTTATTAATTGTCGCCACTTAATCAACTGCATCGGTTTGGTGACAGATACTGGAAAAGGTCTTTGTTTATTGAATGAACAACACGTTTGACAGGAACAGTAAATTCCATCATCCGTTTGCACATTTTGTCACGTTTTTGACAACTGAATTGGACATCTGTTCTCTTGGAAATAGTTCAGGGCTTCCTGATAATTAGTTAAGCCTTTGGGAGTGTCCTAGACATTAACAATGGGTCTAATGAATTAACATGACATTTTATGTAGAGTGGGCCTGTGGGCATTATGTCTGCAGCTGGTATGCTATTGAAATACAGTTGTCAAATGCAGTTGACTGAATATTCTTTTCTATTATTCTTTTACTTAAATTCTAGTGTCAATCAGCTTTGAAATTCGGGAAATGTGCTTGATTTTTACCACCTCGAAAAAGTCTGGAATTAAGCTTGAAATTAATGCTAGCTGCAGTTTACGCAGGAATTTCTTGTTCACGTCGGGAAGTTTTGACAAATATTGTGCCAATTATTCGTGCAAGTTCTCCTTGAAAATGTAAACAATATGAGCACATATTTGCCCAAATTTTATAACTATGATTACTGATTACATGTACTCTGTTTATACTAGAGTATGATTCCACTGTAATCCTATCATCAGTACTTCTACTCATGAGTACAATTTGCCCAATTTTGGATCATTTTTGTAGAAACATGGATGTATATGAATTATAGCTGCATATAAATATGCAAAACACGGTGGTTCATAAATTTCTGGTATTTATGCAACCTTACATAGCACGAGTGTGTAGCAGGAAAGCAAAGTTCGCTGGCGTAAAATTCATTTTCAGCTAGATTTTTTTGTAGTGCATTCCTGCTGTGCATGATACAAGAAACAAAAATGTCATTTATAACCTACCGATTGATAATTAAATGTCACAAATTCACCCAGTATCTTAAATTTTACGACGCTCTACAACATTCTAATTTGACTTTTTGCCCCATTTTTAAAGGTTACTGTTTTTAAATGGCACAAAAATAAGAACGTGACGTGCAATATTACTTGCGATAGAGCTATTTACTGGAGTCCTCAAATATCACTTGCTATTAAGCTGAATAATCAAGATTTTTCCCAGATACTGTCTGATTTAAGAATTCCGACATTTGAAATTTATAATTCGACCTTTGCTGCGAATTAGCCTCACTGTAAATGTGGGCTATTTGTCTTCAATTGCGCGTAATGACTGTTTCTGTTGAACAATTGCATGTTTTTCAAACATTCAATGGAATTGGTTGTGCTTGGAGTATCCTTTAAATTAGACAAAAAACGAGCAAATGGCATTGCTTAGAATATACTAATTTTATAGTGAATGAAGAATTGGCAGAGATAATGTTTCCCATAGCTCTCCATGGCAGTCACATGCTTATCCTCTTTTTGTGAAACTTTGACAAGTATTCGTGTAATATTTGTTCAAATGCTGCCATTTAAAGTCGTTCACCTTCTCCAAAGATAAAACTAATCACATGTGGATTTGGAAAATTGCATTTTTTGTTTTGAATAGACAGAGGTATAGACTTTTAAAAGAAGCTTTTAAATTGTATAATTGTTGTTTATTGAACGTCAAAACTATTTTTTTTTAAAAAATAAAATGCACCCTTAACCTTGTAGGGTGCCAAGACCTTTTCGTTACCTTCTCCATCAAGGGCAACCAAAATAAGCGTTAGCTTGAGGCAAACATAACAAAAGTGATTTTGGAAAGACGCTAGTCTTTTAGTAATAGGTTTGATCATAGATATCCCAACCTGTCACGGTCATTTCTATTTTTTTATTTAGTGGAACAATAAGCCAACAGGTTGAATTTTGAATGACATGCATTATATATTGTATGTTAGACAATTTAAAAAACGTTTACTTCAATGGAATTGGCAAGAGACTTCAATTGTTGTTGGCATCTAACTGTATAATAAGTTTGACTTTCAAGAGAGGATACAATGACAGTAGAAATTCGTACAAGACATCATTCAATAAACACAATTATTTTTGTTCTTTGTTTCATACAATAGTTATGGTTCTAAATATTTCCAACCTAAATACTATGAAATGTTGAGAAATGTTCGGCATGTACTTGTTAACGTTTGCCTTGTTTTGAATTAGTCATTCAATGGATTCGTTTTTAGCCAAAAGTTAGATTATATCCAGGTTTTGATTCTTGTTTTCCCTTCATTGAAAATTGACTGCACTTGAAGATGTTGTGATTTGTATATTTTTTTGAAATCGTTATGGTCTGTAGCTTAACTTGACAAAATTCTTGGACCGATAACGCGTGTCATTAACCAAATAGGACCTCAGAAAATGAAAAAATAGCGAATTTTTTAGATTTATTAATTATAACTTGGCTTTTTATTTCTCTTGTGATGTATAATCGTTGACTTTTTAACGATCTAAAAACGGCTTAACTTGACAACATAGTTTAAACATGACATGATACTAAAATCGACAAATCTGTGTTTATTCCAAAATATATTTTATGGTGCTTCATAAAAGCAAAAAGGTTGAGAAATACATAAATTTAATGTTATCTTTCAGAAGAAACAACGGGAGGCCGCGACGTTTAAATTTAAACAATTATATTTTTAATAATTGGAAACCAATTTTGCATTTTAATAACATTGCACCTAGGCTAGAATTACGTAACAAAAATTGGCAAGATATATAGCTGGGCAGTAAGTTTAATTAACCCCACTTGTTCCTAATTTCTTGTCCACTTAAATCTTATTCTAATGAAACAATCGAGCTCATATCACGAGTGCATATTGCAAAGTGCAAAAATGAAACAATTCCATAACTGATTTATATAAAATGAAATGTATTGATAGAAACAAAAAAGCTATGAAAAATTTGTTTAAACATCTGAAAACCTTAACTAAAGATCAGTGTATAGATCAATATGAATTACCTTTGTTGGAGGCTTTACAAACACAATGAAATTATTTCAAATAATGCCATTTTTCATAAATTTTCTTATAGATTGCAGCTGGATTACGAGCTTCACAGCATGCAAAAGATGCATGGGAAAACATCACAAAATTTGATTGGCAACATTTTAAAAATGACTCTGTCAAGCGTCAGTTTAAGCTTCTTTCGGTGCTTGGATTGCCCGCACTACCAAAAGAAAAATTGGAAAAGGTTTGTTACATACAAGCTTTTTCACCTGGTTGCATTGTAAACACTTTTTTATATAGTTTTTGTTGTTGTTGACATTTTAGTTGAGAAATATCACGTCTCAGATGGAAAGTATTTATTCGTCTACTAAAATCTGCAAGTATAATGATTCGAACGTGTGCAATCTCAGCTTGGAACCAGGTAAATAAATTATAAGGATAAATGTCGAAAGTTTGATACTCGATTTATGATTGATTCTGCATTAGCAATTTTAAAAAAAAAGTTTAGTCCAATTAAATAGTGTTTGATTTTTTTCTAAATACTATTCATTTTTCAAAGTATTTCATGTTCAATTATGATAATTTCTTGTGTTTTTCACTTCAGAAATAACACAAATTCTGGAAAAATCACGTGATTATGATGAACTTCTGCACGTTTGGCAGCAATGGCACATTAATGTGGGACGGAAATGTAAGGACCTGTACAAGCCTTATGTGGAGTTGAGCAATGAGGGCGCTAAATTAAATGGTATGAATTTTCTAGTAATTTGTTTTATTAATGCAATACGTTAAAATCATGTTAAACAGTTGATTTATTACGAATTTAGGGAAGCACGATCTCGGCGATTTATGGAGACATCCATATGAGGACGAAAATTTCGAATCTGACGTAGCCAAGCTTTGGGAACAACTTAAGCCTTTTTATTTACAATTGCACGCATATGTTAGGAGGAAGTTAATTGAAAAGTATGGTGAAGAACATGTTTCTGCAAAAGGACCTATTCCAGCACATCTTTTAGGTAGAGCTAGCACTTGAAAATCTTGCTGTTAGTGCAAATGAAGAGCAGTTTTCTCATTGCATATATTGTCATTATTTAGGAAACATGTGGGCCCAAGACTGGACTAATATTTTTGATTTTGCAAAACCTTTTAAAAACGCGTCTTCGGTCCTTGTAGATGATGAAATGAAAAAACAGGTAATATATTTACTTTAGCAAATCTTCATAAAAATTGTTGGACGCTTTCATTTTTTAATAAACTTCTGTATCATTATAATAATTTTAGAATTATACGGTGGACCACATATTCCACTTGGCAGACGAGTTTTATACCTCTTTAGGTTTGATAAAAATGCCAGAGTCAATATGGAAGAATTCTATGTTTGAAAAGCCTACTGATGGACGAGAGGTTGTCTGCCATGCTTCTGCATGGGATTTCTGTGACGGAAAAGATTTTAGGTTGGTTATATAAAAATTTGTGAAGTTATACAACATTTTTTAATCTGATTCGCATTGAACTGTTTTCGTGAATTAATTTTTTTAGGATTAAGATGTGCACGGTGGTATCTTTGGACAATTTTGTTGTTGTCCATCACGAAATGGGTCACATTGAGTATTACCTTCAGTATAAAGATCAACCAATTTCTTTTAGAGAAGGAGCAAATCCAGGTAATGTAACAATTATCGTTGACAGCATGCAAAGTTATTTTTAGGATTTTTTAAACGCTACAAATGCTAATGTAAGTAATTCTTTTGTGTGTTTCAGGTTTTCATGAGGCAATCGGCGATTTGATGGCTTTATCGGCATCATCAAGAAATCATTTGCAAACATTGAAACTTGTGCACGAAGAAAATACCAAAGGTAATAAGTTGTAGCAGGATGTCCACTGTTGAGAAGCCTTGAAAGTCAGGAAATTTGCTTGAATGTGAACCACCTTGGAAAAGTAGAAAATCATGCTTGAAATTCGTGTTAAACACCAGTTTATTTTAAAATTCCCTGTCCTCTTTGGGAAATGTTTGTTAACTGGAGAAACTCGTACAAAATATTTTGGAAAATTTTGTGGCAAATAGTTGTGGGAGGGGTCATTGAAAATTTGAATTTACACGAATTTTGTCAGTAATGTACTATGGGGTATCGGTTGCTTAGAGCGACCCCAAACGGGATCAGCGGACGGAAAGGGAACTACGAATTCCGTTATTGGTTCCGCCGCTGGTTCAGAGGTTTCGGTTTCCCTTCGTTCCTCCTCTAAGAGTGAACTGGGTTGCTCCGCATCCTCTACGAACCTGGGAGATCTCCGGACTTGGGCCATTTGTTCTAGGCGATTGACCAC